>JAQZBX010014555.1:0-38486 GCA_029593785.1 Cabassous unicinctus
ACATCTGGACAGAGGATAAATAAATAGAGAACTTAAATAATATGATAAATGAACTAGAACTAATAGACATCTATAGAGAATTGCACCCCAAAACAGCAGGCTACACATTTTTTTAAGTGCTCATGGATCCTTTTCCAAGATAGAAAATATGTTGGGTCACAAGACAAGTCTCAATAAATTTTAAAAAGATTGAAATTATACAAAACACTTTCTCTGATCATAACAGAATGAAGCTGGAAATTAATAATGGATGGAAAAAGGGAAAATACATAAATATAGAGATTAAACAACACACTCTTAAATAATCAGTGGGTCAAAGAATAAATTGCAAGAGAGTTCAGCAAATATCTTGAGATGAATGAAAATGAGAACACAACATATTAAAACCTATGGGACACCTCAAAGGCAGTGCTGAGAGGGAAATTTATAGCCCTCAATACTTACATTAAAAAAGAAGAAAGGACTAAAATTGAAGATCTACCTGCACACCTGGAAGAACTAGGAAAGAACAGTAAACTAATCCCAAACCAAGCTGAAGAAAAGAAATAGTAAAGATCAGAGCAGAAACAAATGAAATAAAAAATTTAAAAAGCAATAGTGAGAATCAGCAAACCAAAAGTTGTTTCTTTGAGAAGATCAACAAAATTGAGAAACCCTCACCTACACTGACAAAATAAAAAGGAGAGAAGACACAAATAAATAAAATAAAAATGAGAGTGTGTGGGGGGGTATTACCACTGACCCCGCATAAATAAGAGAACTCATACAAGGATGCTTTGAACAACTGTGTACCAAAAAACTAGACAATGTAGGTGAGATGGACAAATCCTAGAAACACATGAACCGCTTACACTGACCCTAGAGGAAATAGAAGACAAGCGAAGAGATTGAAAGTCATCAAAAACCTCCCAAAGATGAAATGCTTGGGGCTAGATGTCTTCACAGGTGACTTCTACCACTCATTCAAACACAATCTAATACCAATCTTGCTTAAACTCTTCCAAAAAATTGAACAGGAAAGAATTCTAGCAAACTCATTCTATGAAGCCAATATCACCCTAATACCATAACCAGAAAAATATACTACAAAAAAAGAAAATTATAGACCAATATCTCTAATGGATATAAATGTAAAAGTCCTCATAAAATACTTGCAAACAGAATCCAAAAGCTGATTAAAAGAATTATACCCCATGATCAAGTGGGCTTTATCGCAGGTATGCAAGGGTGGTTCAACACAAGAAAATCAATTAGTGTAATAAAACACAATAATAAATTGAAGAAGAAAAATCACATGATCACCTTCATTGATGAAGAAAAGGCATTTGTCAAAATACAGCACCTTTTTTTGATAAAAACATTCCAAAAATTGGAATAGAAGGAAGCTTTCTCAATATGGTAAAGTGCATATATGAAAAGCCTACAGCTAGCATGGTACTCAATGGTGAAAGACTGAAAGTTTTCTAGCTGAGATCAGGAACAAGACAAGGATGTCCACTGTCACCACTGTTATTCAATATTTTGCTAGAAGTTCAAGCTAGTGCAATTAGGCTTGATGAAGAAATACAAGGCACCCAAACAGGAAAGGAAGAAGTAAAACTTTCACTATTCTCTGATGATATCCTATATTTAGAAAGTCTTGAAAAATCCACAACAAAGCTACTAGAAATTACAGATGAGTTCAGAAAAGTGGTGGGATACTAGATTAATGTGCAAAAATCAAAAGCATTTGTATATACTACTGATGTGTATTCTGAGGAGGAAATAAGAAAAAAAATCCTGTTATAATAGTGACTTAAAAAATCAAATTTTAAGGAATAAACTTAATCAAGGACACAAAGCACCTATATTTAGAAAATTACAAAACACTGCTGAAAGAAATCAAATAAAATTTCAATAAATCGAAGGACATTCTGTGTTCATGGATCAGAAGATTAAATATCATTAAGATATAAATTCTACCAAAACTGATTTACAGATGCAATGCAATCCCAATAAATATTCCAACAGCCTTTTTTGCAGAAATTGAAAAGCCACTAACCATTTTTATTTGTAAAGGTAAGGGGCCCTGAATAGCCAAAAATGTTTTTAAAAAGAACAAAGTTGGAGGACTTTCTCACTGCCTGACACTAAAGCATATTATTAATACTTACTACAGTGGTAAAAGCAGCATGGTACTGGCACAAAGAAGATTGACGAATGGAACCAAATCAAGAACACGGAAATAGACCCTCACATCTACAGTCAAGTGATTTTTTATAAGGCTGTTAAGCCCACTTAACAGTCCAGACAGTGGACTGTTCTGGGTCAGAACAGTCTATTCAACATCTGGTACTTGGAGAACTGGATATTTATATACAAAAGAAAGAAAGAGTACCCTTATTTCACACCTTATACAAAAATTATCTCAAAATGGATCAAGAACTTAAATATAAAAGTAACAACCACAAAACTCCTAGAAGAAAATGTAGGAAAACATCTTCAAGATCTTGTGATAGGTGGTAGATTCTTAAACCTTACACTCAAAGCATGAGCAACAAATGAAAAAATAGATAAACTGGTCCTCCTCAAAATTAAACACCTTTGAACCTCAAAGGACTTTGTCAAAAGGGTGAAAAGGCAGCTGACCATGGGAGAAAATATTTGGCAATCACATATCCAATAAGGGTTTAATAATCCGTGATATATAAAGGTACACAACTCAACAATATATAGACAAACCACCCAATTAAAAAATGGGCAAAAGACAATTGTGCAAAGAAGAAATACAAATGGTGAAGAAACACATTTAAAAAATGTTCAACATCACTAGCAATTAGGGAAATGCAAATCAAAACTACAATGACGGAGCGGATGTGGCTCAAAGCAGTTAAGTGCTTGCCTCCCACATGGAAGGTTCTGGGTTCAGTTCCCAGTGCCTCCTAAAGAAAAACAAACAAGGAATGAGCAGACAATGGGCAAAAACAATGAGCAAAAACAACAAGCAAGAGCAATGAGCAAGAACAGTGAGCAGACAATGTGCAGAAAATAAGCAAAGACAAACGAGCAGACAATGAGCAAAATAATGAGCATAAACAAAAAAGAAAATGAGCAAAAAACAAGCAAACAATGCACAAACAGATGAGGAAGACAACTCAGGGGAGCTGATGGGGCTCATTGGTTGAGTGCCAGCCACCCACATACGAGGTCCTGGGTTTTCAATCTCTGGTTTCAATACAAACAAACAAACAAACAAAAAAAAATTGCAGTGAAATAGCATTTCACATCTTTTTGACTGACCACTATTAAAAAGTCAGAAAACAGTAAATGTTGGAGAGCATGTGGAGAGATAGTAATGCTTATTCACTGTTAGTGGGAATGTAGAATGGTATAGCCACTGTGGAGGAGTGTTTGCCATTTCCTAAGGAAGTTGAATATAGAATTGCCATTTGACCCACCATTTCTAGGTATATACCCAGAAGAACTGAGAACAGTGACAAAAATAGACATCTGCAGACAAATGTTCATAGCAGTGTTATTCACAATTGCCAAAAATTGAAAAAAACCCAAGTGTACATCAACCTTTGAATGGATAAACAAATTGTGGTGTATATACATGATGGAATATTATGCAGCTTCAAGCAGAAATGAATTCGTGAAGCATACGACAACATGGATGAACCTTGAGGACATTATGTTGAGTGAAGCATGCCAGACACAAAAGGACAAATATTGTATGATTGCACTATTATGAGCTAAATATATTATGTAAACTCATGGAATTAATAATTAGAATATAGGTTAACAGAAAATAGAATGAGGGTAGAGAATGGAAAGCTCTGGGTAAATCTGTGCAGAATTTATTAAAAGGTTGCTTGTAAATCTTTAGAAATGAATGGAAATGGTGAGATCACATCATGGTGTTTGTGACTAACAGAGCTATTATATGGGTATGACAGTGGTTGAAAGGGAAAGTCTAAGGACATCTATATTAATAGAAGGAAAGCTAAAAAATGTAACTGGAGACTATAACATAGGGAAACTTCATGTAAAGTATGAATATCGGTGATATTGCATATATAAGACTTTTTACAACGGTGATATTGCATATATAAGACTTTTTACAAAATACAAATACAAGTAAACTAGAGAGAAGGAAACAGAATAGCAGTTGTGTGTGGCAGGGTAAACATTAAGAGATTGAGAAGTGATTAGTTTTGTTTGTTAGTTTGGTTTGTTTTTGTTTATTATTATTATTACTGGAATAATAAAAATCCTCTAAAATGATTGAAGTGATGAATGCACAACTATATGATTATATCGAATACCATTGATTGTATACTTTGGATCAATTTATGCTTTATTAATGTGTATCAATAAAATTTAATTGTTTAAAAAAACAGAAAAATGCAAGTGTTGGAGAGTATGTAGAGAAATAGAAAAGCTAATTTATTACTATTGGGAATATAAGATAGTGAAGCTGTCACGGAAGACAGTTTGGCAGCTCCTCAGAAATCTAGGTATGGAATTACCATATGACCTAGCAATCCCTCTGCTAGATATACACCCAAAAGAATTGAAACTAGAGATTCGAATGGATATTTGCACATCAGTGTTGATAGCAGCATTATTCATAATTGTCAAAAGATGGAAGCAACCCAAGTGTCCATCAGCCAATGAATGGATTAACAAAATGTGGTGTATACATGCAATGGAATATTATTCAGCATTTAAAAGGAAAGGAGTTCTGTTCATGCAACAACATGGGTGAACCTTGAAGACAATATGTTGAGTGAAATAAACCAGACACAAAAGGGCAAATATTGTATGATTCTCACTTTTTAAAATAATTAGAATTGGCAAGCTTCTAGTGCCAGAATCTAGAATATAGGTTTCCAGGGTCTGGGGTGGGGGTAGGAAATAGACAGTTAATGCTTAATTTGTACAGAATTTCTATTTGAGTTGATTGTAAAGTTTTGGAAATGGTAGCACAACAGTGTGAATGTAATTAACAGCTCTGAATTATATGAAAGTGGTTAAAAGGGGAAATTTTAAGTCATATGTGTCACTAGAATAAAAATTAATATATAAGTAATAGTACTGTACAACACAATGATTTCTATTGTAAATTATGGACTATAGTTAATAGCACTATTATAAAAATGTTCTTTCATGAATTATAGCAAATGTACCACACTAATGCAAAATGTTAATAATAGAGTTGTATATTGGAAATAAAGATAATACACACTAATGTAAACTATGGAGTGCAGTTAATACTAAAATTAAAATATTCAAAGTTACCATCTTAATGCAAAGTGTTAATAATGGGAGGGTAGTATATGTTTTAAATGATTTTCTATAAACCTACAACTTCATCAATTAAAAAAAAATTTAAGTGAGCCAAACAGTAGATACTTTTCTGATTTGTTTTCTAACCTGAACGCCTTGAAAGGATAATATTGGAGAAGCAGAGAGAAGGAAGAGCCTTTGGAGGGGATGATAAGTAGATGCCTCAGTGAGCATGAAGGGTAAGACAGATTTCCCCATGAGACGAAGGCAGCAGTGATTTGCAATACCTTGTGGCTGGTGCTTCCACTTCTTCACAGAATCTTAAAGAGGGGACAGGACTTAAGAGGGAAATGACTGTGTAATTCAAGTAAGATGGGTAGACCATAGTTGCCAGGGTTTCCAGGCTTCACAAAAACTTCCTGCCTGCCTCTTAGGGACCCTGTGGGGTTGGAGAAAGACGGTATCAGTGGTGATCAGAGACCAGAGAGGTCGCCATAAACGTGTGCTTTGCATAAATACCCAGAACACTGGCACCATCCTGGGCTGGGCAGGCAGATCCCACAGTGACTGTGATTAGATTTGGTAGGAGAGGACTATCTGCAGATTTATTTTGGTTTAAGAACCTAAATTTGCTCAGTAAAATGTAAATTTATTAAAGTGGGGAGTCCAGCACTGCAAATTTGTTTGTCTTTCCACAGCACTTACTGTTCACAAAGTTTGCATTTAGATGGATCTCAAAGGAGAAGATTGAGTAGAGTTGTTCTGTTCACTTATCACAAAGTGAAATCCAGCCCCTATCTCTTAGTATTTAATTTTAAGGCATGGACTACAAAATGTTTCTAGATGACTAGATCAGCCAGCTAGTATCAGAGGTCTGTGATGTCCATATGGGCAGGGCTGAAGGCACAAATGGATCTCATGAAGCATGAAGTTGATAACTTTCTGTGATGGGAATATTGGTTTATAAAGCACACCAGAGGAGGCTGCAGGAATTGTTTAAAAGTCAAAGTGCTTATTAGATTTTCTAACGCCTTGAACAACTTCTAATATTTTCTAGACAGACACATTTATATATACCCTCTGCCTTTTGATGGTTAAACATAACAATTTTATTGTGTTGCTTCAGAGCAGAAAAAATTCATGAGTCTGTGTTTCAGTAAAAATCTTTGATCTCCTACTTAAATTAAGCTGAAGCTAAGAGATAGAAGAGATAGCGTACATATTTACATATGGTATTTCACCATTATATTGAAAAAAAAAAAGGAGTGGGTGTTAAACAGAAAAATCCCTCTTGCTAATCTTTCATCTCCTTCTCTTCCTCCTTTTCTCCTCTCTTCAATACACAGACATCAGAGGAAAACAGAATAACAACAAATTACTGTGGGGTGCAACTCCTACTTAATAATAAGATCCCATAAGTTAGCAAAAATCTGCCAACATCTGTAAGCTACTCTACAGAGTTGTGAGCCAAAGTCAAAAATCATGTGTGACAGTGCTGTGGAAAATACAATTGATTCCAGTCTGATTGTGTCAGTTTCAAACAGAGACAATATTGATGATGCTGAGCAGTAATCTTATTGGGCTTGGACCCAACTGAACATTGGTCTTTGTCAACTCATTATTCCCCTATCAGAAGGATCTCTGCAGATTGATCTTGCCAGCACCTCTTGATGTATCCCACAAATCACTGTTCTGTTGGCAGGCAGATTTGAGTATTGCACAGTAATTGCTGGGGCATTTCCCCCTCCTCTCCCTACCTTACTTCCTGCCAGAAGACAGTGACTACAGATTACAAGTCATTGTCATACGAAAGACCAAAAAGTACCTGACAAGACAGTAGGTAAATCGGCAATCCCTGCGATGCCAAGAATAATGGACATAGCACATGGGGTTTTGGATTGGCAAAATAATGTATTAAATCATTTATTTTCCCTATAGACAGTTAATTAGAGGGGCTCGTTGATCTTTTAAGAAGTTCTACACACTGTTAGTGTGAGAGTTCTGCTCTGTATTTAAAGGGTCTAGTTTGGATGACTAGTATTGCCTCTGCATTTTTAGCAAGTTTGAAAAGTATATTGTCTCTTAACTAGTAAAACCCTGGAGGGGGTAAGGGACAAGACACTGGGCATAAAATATTTGGACTAATGAAATTGTCTTCTGTGATCCAATCTGCCCTTTCTCAGGGCTAATTTGAGATTATCCCACAGACATAAAAATCTACAGAAATTAAAACCATTAATTCAGTAAATCAATAAGATACTAAAACCTAAATGGATTTCTGTTCCTAGGCAGATTTTTCAGGATAAAGTCAGGCCTTTAAAATTGTGCTACAGTTAGTTTCCTTTCAGGATCAGAACCTGTCCCAGGCAACAGGTCCTTGGATTTATGAGATTACCTAGCTAATCGAAGGGAAGCAGCACCAAAGATGATCCAGAATGATGTGGTTTCAGATGTGTGTTTGACATAATATATATCCTAACTCATAAGGATTTTTCTAAAGTTCAAGAAATCCTTAACACTTTGAATAAGCAATAGAAATTTAAACTCTAAACTTCTGAGCAATCAGTGCAGGACCACCCACAAGCTTGTGCTTTTTGTAATTTAAACAGCAGGTATTACTTGTGTGATATTTATGCTTACAGGGTGATTGAAAAATGAGGCTGCTGACAGAGACTGCTTCTTTTGTTCTGACTCTTGTTTTCTCCCTTTGGCTTTTATAATTTTTCTAATCAGACCAACATCTCACGAAGAGATCCAACAAGCTAAAATAAGTGATCTTCAGCAGACAGGGACCTACTATATCCTTAATGCAAGCAAAAAGTGTATAAATTCAAAATTTTGCATTGTCTCAGAGGTTGTGATAATGCTACTTGTGAATTAGCATAATTCCAGCTATTGTGACTTCTTTCCTGCTACCTATTGTTTTTGAATTAGTAGGTTGGTTTCGGCAGGAACATAACAACTCCATTATGAAACCATTCAGTGGCACACTGATGCTGGAGAAGCTGAAAGTTGTGCAACCTACGATATGCCCTTACACAGACTCCTTTCCTCCTCCCTGATCTGTGCCAAAGACTATGACACGTGACAGTTCATATGATGAATCAGCTTAACTAAAACTCGAATTTGCTGAATTGATTTGACTCTATTTACTTTTCACACCTTCTGTGGGTTGGAGAAGGTAATCTTTTGGGTTTGAAAAAGCCTCCTGCTGGATGGCAGGCTGCATGGGAAGGTAAAAGTAAACAAAAGATAGTTAATTGTCTCAGCATCTAAAGCTTAATCATTCCAGCAGAACAAGATTTACAGGAGAGGATTCAGAATGTAGATAATGAAGAGTTGACCATTGAGAACCCATTTGACAGGACTTAATCAAGGAGTAGCTAGAGGGGAGAACAAGGGGGTATCACACTGTTTCCTCTTCCTTTCTCATGAAGCCTTTTATATTGGTGAAAACAGAATAATTTGGCCATAATTGTTGGCCTTGAAGATGAACTGAGTAACAAGGAGGAGGTAGAAGAGGTGAGCATCTCAAGGGTTCCTGCTCATCTTGGATTTTAGATGAAAATATTGGTGCTCCTGAGCTGATTGTATATGTGAAGGGGCATGTGATTGAGAAATTATGTTTTTCTTTTTACTGTTAACTAATAAAACAGGAACAAAAGAACTTCTCCTCTCCCTCTTCACAAATTGCCAGCCTTCATCACACCAAGAGAGCTTGATCACTGAAAATAGGGAAAAAGTTATAATTGTTGGAATATGTTTTATGGTGGTATTAAGTAGTTTGTTCAAGAAATCATCATATGTCATCACTAAAAGAAAATCAGAAAGCCAGCTGTTGGAGATTGAATCATGTCCCCCACAAAACATGTTCAAGTCCTAAACCTGGTCCTATGGATGTGAACCCATTTGTAAATAGGATCTTTGAAATTCTATTGAGATAAAGCCAAATTGAATCAGGGTAGATCTTATTCCAATATGACTGGAGTCTATATAGGCAAAGGAAATTTGGACACTGTGGTACAAGCTAAAGGAGGAGACCTAAAGGGACAGATTGCCATGTGATAGAGGCAGAGATTGATTGCCAATAAGCCACCACTATGATGCTACAGACTTCGGAAAAAGCATGACAGGCAGATAACTTGATTTTGGACTTTTAGCTGCTAAACTGTGAGACAATAAATTCCTGTTGTTTAAACTAATCAGTCCGTGGTATCTACCAAGGTTCTATAGTTCTAAAAATACCCAATTCAGAAAGCTCCATTAAATACATTTCTTGAACCCACCTAAATGAATGGGTTCCCCAGTATCCTCCTTCCAGATAGGAGATGTCCTGTTAGCAATTTGGCCCGAGTACCAAAAAAGGTGCCATACAATTCTTACTTTGAGACCTACACTTGTTATATCAGGGCCCCAGTCTGCTTTCATGGGTGCCTGACCTGTGCAGTCATATCGGGCCCTGTGCTTGGCTTAATGCTCTGCTGCTGCCATCTTGAAATTCTTAACTTTTGCCAAAGGGACCACACATTTTCTTTTTGCACTAGGCCCTACACATTATGTAGTTAGTCCTGTCATGAACCTCTGATTTTCTGTCACATTAAGTTTGTTTCCTCCTCCTTCTACCCCTTATGAGCAGAAGGAAGGTAGAGATACAGATAGGGAGGTGTTTAGCCTTTAGGCCCCTGTCATTCCAGCTTTCACTGCAGCACCCAGAGAGATTCAACATCATGTTCCAAGCCACACAATGAAGCCATCGCATGACTCATCAAATTCTCTTCCCAATGGTCTTGGTAATAACTTTCCAAGAGAACCAGTTAATGTTTTACCCTTTAACATAACAATCATCACATTTCATCTTAAATTATACCTGGACTCCCCATTAATATTAAAAATTACTTACAAAAAAATTAAAGGAAAATGCCTTGGTCTCCTTTGAAACCTGTAAAGCAAAATAAAACCAAAGCTTTGTAACAATAATCCTTGGATGTAAATAAGAAGAAACATTGCCAAAGCAAATAGCTCTCCCTCTACCCAACAAAAATGCCAGTTCTAATTTTTAAATCTCATCTACCACAATGTCATTTGCAGTTGTTTAATGAAATTTGTTTTAAATTCTGATAATATTTGACAATATGACTGTCAAAACTTGATTCCTTAATAGTTAGGCGATTCCAGAAGATGGGGCTTCAGATCTGGCTTTGTCCACGTGAGTTGTCATTTGGAGGACTCTACCAACGTTTCCCTCTGTGGCACTGTGCAGCAGCCATTGCTGAGGCTCCCAACAATTACCATTCCCACTTTGCAAATATTTGCATGATTAATTTTTCCTGATGTCTGTATTTCCAACCATGAGTACAAACAGCTTTTCATTTCAAACAAATGAGGAGGCACCCTGAGGGGCAAGATCATACATTTTTATGAAGTTGCTGCTGTGGAAATTTATAATTTTTACAGAAAATTACATTTTTTTTCTGGGGCAAAATGAAAATTTAATACCTGTGAAAGCTACTTTTCATTCTCATAAAAGAAAATGACAGTAAGAGTAAAACATATTTAGATCCTTATAATTTTTAGGGGTGGTGGTACTCTGTTCTCTCTCTATTGACTTAATGCCTTTCCCTACTGCAGTAGGTGCTTACACTTTCTGTATGCTTGTATTAATTTCAGAGAGAACTATTGGACAGCTTCAAGAGTTATGAACATAAGAAACCAAGGAAACAAAACCCAGGTTATTAAACACTTTGAGGAAAATTCCCTGACGTGAGGAATCAATACCAACAATAACTGGGATAATGGGGAAATCTTCAAGATGTAGAAGACAATCACTTTTTTTTTCATTTAAAAAATTTATTGAAGTATATCACTCATACATAAACATACATAAACAATAAGTGTATAGTAAAAGTTGTGAACTTACAAAACAAACACACAGGCTCTCATACCTCACCCTACCACCAGTACCTTGCATTGTTGTGAAACATTTTTAACAAATGATGAAAGAGCATCCTCAAAATATTACCACCAATCAAAATATCTTGGTTTATTTTCCCCCAACCCACCCTATTATTATTTTTATATCATTCACATATGAACATACATAAACAATAAATGTATAGTAAAAGTTGTGAACTTACAAAGCAAACATGCATACAGTGGTCCCATACATCAACCCACCAACATCTTGCATTGTTGTGAGACATTTGTTACAAATTATGAAAGAATATCATCAAAATCTTACTACTGACTATAGTCCATTTGGTGAAGTTCCCCCCGAACCTGCCCTATTATTCTTTTTTAAAATATATTTTTATTACATAAGTTGTGAACTTACAAACAATCATGTTCATGTGCAGAATTCCCATATAACACCCCTCCATCAACACACCACACCATGGTGGAACATTTGTTACAGAATGAGAGATAACATCATCAGACTATTAATACTAACCATGGTCCATAGCGTACATTTGGCACACTTTTTCTATACTCCTCCATTATCAACACAGTACATCTTTGGCATAGATGCATGAATATTACAGTATTGCTGTTGACCACAGTCCATAGGTCACTCCAGTTGGTATTTTTTCCCATACTTCTCCACATTCCCACTACCCTGCAATAATGACATACATCTGCTTTAGCTCACAAAGGACATTCTTGCATCTGTACCATCAACCACAATTCTCATCCACCCCTGGGTTAACTGTGTTATTCATTTCCTAGATTATTTTCTACCTTTCTGTCAATTGACATTTACATCCCTAGGCTACCCTTTCCAGGCACATTCCCATTTATAAACCAGATGTTATCACTATAATGTGTTACCATCAACTCTTACAGTAAAATTAATTAAAACTTCTACATACATTTAGCATCAGTTGTCCTTCTCAGTCCTCCTCTTATCCCCTTTAAGAATCCACCACCTACCACCAGGTCTTGAAGATGTCTCCTACATTTTCTTTTAGAAGTTTTGTGGTTCTTGCTTTTATATTTGTGTCTTTGATCCATTTTGAGTTAGTTTTTGTATAATGTGTGAGATAAAGCTCCTTTTTCTTTCTTTTGGCTATGGATATCCATTTCTCCCAGCACCATTTGTTGAATGGGCTGTTCTGCCCAAGCTGGGTGGGTTTGACAGGCTTGTCAAAAATCACTTGACCATAGATGTGAGGGTCTGTTTCTGAACCATCAATTTGGTTCCATTGGTTTATGTGTCTATCTTTATGTCAGTACCATGATGTTTTTACCATTGTAGCTAGGTAATATGATTTAAAGTTTATTTCATCTGATATAAATATAGCTACTCTGGCTTTTTTTGTTATTGTTGTTACTGCAAGTGTGGAATATATTTTTCCAGCCTTTCACTTTCAATCTATTGGGATCTTTGGATCTAAGGTGAGTCTCTTGGATATAGATTGCTCATAGTTTTTTATCCATTCCAACAGTCTGTGTCTTTTGACTTGAGAGTTTAATCTATTAACATTCAATGTTATTACTGTAAAGCAGTTCTTATTTCACCCATTTTGACCTTTGGGTTTTATCTGTCATATTTTATTTTCACCACTGTTTTGAGACTTTTGGTTACATTTACTGATATAATCTTCATTTCTAGAGTCTCTTCCAAGCCTCTCTCTTCTGTCTTTTCTTTTCAGACAGTAGCACACCCTTTAGTATTTCCTGCAAGGCCAGTCTCTTTGTTATAAACTTTCTCAGTTGCTGTTTATCTGTGAATATTCTAAACTCACCTTCATTTTTGAAAGACAATCTTGCCAGATATAAGATTCTTGGCTGGAACTTTTTCTCTTACAGTATCTTAAATATCACTGTCTTTTTGCCTCCATGGTTTCTGATGAGAAATCAGCACTAAATCTGGTTGGGTATCCCTTACATGTTATCATTGCTTTTCTCTTGCTGCTCTCAGAATTCTCTTTTTGTCTTTGGCATTTGACATACTGATTAGTATGTGTCTTAGAGTTGGTCTATTCAGATGGAGGTGCATTTTCTATGTATGCTTTCAAATTCTTCTTTGTGCTCATCCAGTGTCTTCTTAATATCCTTAATCCTTTTAGCCATCTCATTGAATTTATTAAGGAGATTTGTTTGAAGATCTATGATTAGTTCTCTCAACTCCTTTATGTCATCTGGAGGCTTATCTTGTTCCTTTAACTGGGCCATATTTTCCTGTTTCTTGGTATGGATTGTAATTTTTTTTGGTGTCTTGCCATCTGGCTTACTAAATTTATTTATTCTGGGTGCAGTTTCTTTCTTTAGTTTAGGGCTTTCTTGCCCTTTATCCCTTGCTGGTTGTGTAGTAGGATCCAAGGATGTAGTTGGTGCTGTAAGTTGTGGAGGCTCAAGCTGTCCACATTGCCCAGGGACTGATGAAGCTTCTCCCACCTTTCTCCTTTGCTAGGGGTAGGGACAGAGCCACAGCTGTGTGTAATAATCCATGTCGTGCAGGCCAAAACCATCTGTAGGTACCTGGAGAGACTGATGAAGGCACCCCTTCCTCCCCTGTGTGAGGTGGGGTTGGCGCTGCAGGTGTAGGCAGCAATCTATGCTGTGAGGGGCCAAAATGACTACAGGTGCCCAGTAGACTTCCTACTATTCTGTCTGTGCCAGCTGAATGTACCTGCAGTTACCTGGAGATTCTGGTGCAGGTCCCACCAGCTTCCTTCCTGCCAGAGGTGGGGCTGAAGCCTAGGTTAGGGCTGTAGTCTGATCTGGGTGGAAAGAACCTGGTCTCTACCTTCACTGTGATTCTCAATCTGCCTGGCTTCCCCTAATGCCAGGGGCAGAGTAAAAATGGCAGCTACAAGCCTCTTTCTGTCTTGGGCAGGTTCAAACTTTAGCTGTTCTTGGGTTATACTTTAGCCATCTGAATTTGCTAATCAGTAGCTGAAGTCAGTGACCAATCGTCTCTTTCTCCCATTTTGGGAAATGGAGCTTCCAACTCCAGCCACAGAATAGCTCCTGAGGTGGCTTGCGCCTCCAGAGTAGTATATCACTGGCCTCTGGGGTGTGGCCTATAGTTTCCCAGGAGAGGATGGCGCAGGTCCCCCAGCTTCCTCTCTGCCAGAGGTGGGGCTAGGGCTTAGGCTAGAGCTGCAATCTGATCTGGATGGAAAGAAGAAAACATTCACTTTTTTACTAAGGAAGGAAAAGAAAAGAACTTTCGCTTTCCAATGTTTTAATCAAATAAATCTGTCATAGTTTATATTTGGAGACCTTTGAATCTGTGTCCTATTGTTCCATTTAAAAAGTTTTAACCTGGCTGACCACATTTTTGAGGTCACTAGACAACTTAGGAGATACAAGGGTAAACATTTTCCTTTTAACTACATACATATTTTTATGTGTAATTGAATCTATCTATATCTGTCTATCTGTCTATCTAGCTATCTGTTATGTATCACCTATCATCATGTATCTATGTGTAGTGTGTGTAAGGTCAAATAGAACATCAACCTAAAGTTTCAGCAAATCCTGTTAACACTATCTTAGAAATCTCCAAAATATCATCCAATCTCACTATCTTCATACCACATTTGTGATCTGTCCACCATCATGTCACTGCTAAATTTCAACCATTGTCTCCTAACTGGCTTCTGCTTTTATCATTGCCTCCCTCAAGTTGATTCTTCTCATAGGAATCTGAGAGATGCTTCAAAAATCTAAGTTAGATTGTGTCGCTCCTTTGTCAAAAGCCTTCATGGATCAACACATTTCTCATAATTAAAACCAATGGCTTTACTCCTGTCCACGCCCTGCTTGGTCTTTCCTTTGACTACCTGTCTGAGTACATCTCTTACAGCTTTGCTCCAGTCTCACTGTTGTTCAATTATGCCAGGCAATTGTCTTCAGGGTTTTTGGACTTGCTTTTATTCTCTCTTCTAGAATGTTCTTTCCCCACTATTCACATGGCTCTCTCCCTCTTTTCTAGTCTCTGCTCAAATATCTCTTGATTTGGCCCTTTCCCTGGTTGCTTCATTTTCTATCACTTTACCCTGCTTTGTGTTTTGTCATAGACATTAGGTAGTTTGAAAAAATGACCAATTTGTCATCCTCCCTTTCTGTATCCACATCCTTTTCCACATGACTTTGTAATCTCTCAAGTTCTTACTCAGAGGTTGGCCATGTGACTAGCTTTGGCCAATGGGGTGTTAGAAGATGTGAAACAAGCAGAGGCATGAAAAACTGGTGCTCATTTTTGTTTGGCTTTTACTTTTCTGCAATTCCAGTGAGAACTTGTTGGAGGATAAGGCTCATGAAACAGGACTAAGCCACCCTGGAAATCCCAGCCATAACTGTTCTAGAACAGCCCAAAGCCAAGTCCAGCCTAAATAAATGACCCACAGCTTCATGGAGGAAATAAATGCTTATTATTTAACATACTCGGTTTTGGAGTGCTTTGTTATGCTGCATTATTAAGGCAAAATAGATCATATATCTCCTATGACATATTACAATTTTAAAAGTTATCTACTCCAGAATGTAAGTTACCAAGAAGAAATGCTCTTCCTGATATATTAATTTTTGAAGAATGATGTTTGGCAAATAAAAATATTTATTTAATAGAGGTTTGACAGACTCAATGCATTTTATGGATAATATTGATTAGGATAAGTATAAAGTAGTTAGTGCCACATGGCAATCCATCTAGGCCATACAAATTGCAAGCTTAATTTTAAAATGCTCTAGGGTTTTGGGGATTTGCCAATCATGACACTGATCCACTAAGGATTGAGGTTTGGTAAACACGGTTTTAAGGTTCAGAGGTATTATGTCATACCATGTTTAAAGTCTTTCTTAAGTAGTCAAGCAGAGGTAAGAATTGCAGATGGATTTTTATGGCACCTACACATACATTTCTGTAATTCTAAAATATCTCAGATTAGCAACTAGAAATAGGGTGTCTCTTGATATGCCTAATTAACCCAAGAAGACACTGTGATGACATTTTCAGAAATGTGCAATCACAAAGCACTTTTACCACTATTCTCCAGTATTAAGGGATGAGTAGTCCTAACTAGCTTTGATTTGGTCTATTGACATTCGCTGTTGAATATACTTAGTTATTGAGCACCTAGTGAATATGAGGCATTGATCTGGGCACTGGGACACAAAATAAAAAGACATGGTTTTTTTTAGTTAAAAAATCAAAAGATTATGCTTTAAAAAAAAACACTCAAAACAATTTATGACAGGTACTGGCAAAGGGAATGGGGGCTACAATCATAAAAAGATATGGATGTCTCTATAGGTAATCAAGTACTGTAAGAGTCAAAAGCTGAAAGAGTTTGCCTTCTGACCTCATCCACTATATTAGTCAGCCAAAGGGGTGCTGATGCAAAATACCAGAAATCTGTTGGCTTTTATAAAGGCTATTTATTTGTAGTAGCAGCCTACATCTTCCAGGCCATAAAGCATAAGTTACATCCTCACCAAAGTCTGTTGCCATGTGTTGGAGCAAGATCGCTGCCAGCGTCTGCAAGACTTCAGGCTTCCTCTTCCTCTTAAGGCTCCATAGTACCAGCTTCTTCCAATATCAGCTGTAGACTGATAAGTCTCGTCTCTCTCCTGAGGCTCATTTCTCTCTGGGCTCAACTGCTCTGCTCTCTCCACAAGGCCAACTGAAAACTATAAGGCAAATGGCTCATCTCTCTTCCTGGGGCCTCTGCCATGTCTAATGGAGCCTTCTCTCTTTCTTCACATATCTTCTTCTCTGTGTATTTACTTCCCATGGCTCCAGCATTAGATTCCAACTAATTCCTCTGCCTTGTTGTTTTCTCTGAGTCCCCAAGGGGGCAGGGACTCAACATCCTACCAAAGTGGCCCAATCAAAGCCTTAATCATAATTTAATCAACTAAGAGTGAAACCTCTGAATCCAGTCCAACATAATATGCCCAGAAGAACAGCCCAGTTTACAAACATAATCCAATATCTATTTTTCAAATTCATAAACAGTGCCGAACTGCTACATCCACTGAAGCATCAAGTCCCTTGATCCCCATCACTTACCATTGAGCATTTATCTATTAATTTTTTTACCAAGTCAATTTTATTGATACATAATAATGAAGCATAAATCCATTCAAAGTATACAATCAATGGCATTCATTCAATCACATAGTTGTGCAATCATCACTCCAATCATTCCTAGGGCAGTTTCATTATTCCAGCAACTGTAACAACAATACTAAAAGACAAAAACCAACCAAGCAAGCAAACAAAATTCATCACGTCTCAATCTCTCTATGCTTCCCCTGCTGTACAAGGCTGCTATTCTTTTATCTTCTTTTTAGTTTATTTGTAGTTATATTTTGTAAAAACAGTTTTGTATATTCAATATCACCCATATTTGTATTTGCCATGAGGGAGGTTTCACTGCGCTATATAGTCCCAAGTTACAATTTTTTAGCTTTCCTTCTAGCAATGTAACTGTCCTTAGGCTTTCTATTTCAACCACTGTCATACCATATAATAGTTACCCTAGTCAGAAACAGCATGATGTGCTCTCAACATTTTCATTCATCTCCAAAGATTTACAACCAACCTTTTAACCAGTTCTGCACAGTTTGACCCTGAGCGTTCCATTCTCTATCCTCATTCTATTTTCTGGTGAACTATATTCTGATTATTAGTTCCATGAGTTTACAAATATATTGAGCTCATAATAATGCAATCATACTATATTTGTCCTTTTTTGTCTGGTTTGCTTCACTCAACATAATGTCCTCCAGGCCAACTATTGGCTATTGTGAATAATGCCACAATAAACATTGGTATGCTGATGTCTATTTGTGTCGCTGCTCTCAGTTCTTCTGGGTATATACCTAGCAATGGCATTTCTGGGTCACATGGCAAGTCTATATTCAACTTCCTTAGGAACTGTCAAACAGTCCTCCATAGTGGCTGTACCATTCTACATTCCCACTAACAATGAATAAGTGTTCCTAATCTCTCCACACCCTCTCCAACATTTACTGTTTTCTGAATTCTTAATAGTGGCCAGTCGAATAGGCATAAAATGGTATCTCATTGTAGTTTTTTCTCCTTTATTTTTTTAATTGTAGTTTTGATTTGCAGTTCCCTAATCGCTAGTGATGTTGAACATTTTTTCATGTGTTTCTTCGCCATTTATATTTCTTATTTAGACAATTGTCTTTTGCCCATTTTTAAATTGGGTAGTTTGTCTTTTTATTGTTGAGTTGTATGATCTTTTTATATATCATGGATATTAAACCCTTATTGGATATGTGATTGCCAAATATTTTCTCCCATTGAGTTGGCTGCCTTTTCACCCTCTTGACAACATTCTTTGAGGTGCAAAAGTATTAATTTCAAGTAGTTTCCATTTATCTGTTTTTTATTTGTTGCTCGTGTTTTGGTTATAAGGTTTAAGAATATATCACCTACCACAATATCTTGAAGATGTTTTCCTACATTTTCTTCTAGGACTTTTACAGTTGTTGCTTTTATATTTAGGTTCTTGATCCACGTTGAGTTAACTTTTGTATAAGGTGTGAGATAGGGGTCCTCTTTCTTTCTTTTGGATTTGGCTATCCAATTCTCCCAGCTCCATTTGTTGAATAGATGGTTCTGACTAAGCTGGGTGGGCTTATCAAAATCCCTTGACTGTAGCTGTGAAGGTCTGTATCTGAGCTGTCGATTTGGTTCCAATTGTCAATCTGTCTTTATGCCAGTACCAATCTGCTTTTACCACTGTACTTAAGTAATATGCTTTAGTGTCAGGAAATGAGAGTCATCCAGCTTCATTCTTTTTTAATAAAATTTTGGCTATTCAGGGCCCCTTACCCTTCCAAATAAATTTGATTATTGGCTTTTCCATTTCTGCAAAATAGGCTATTGGGATTTTTATTGGGATTGCATTGAATCTGTAAATCAGTTTGGGTAGAATTTACATTTCAATGATATTTAGTCTTCCAATCCATGAGCATGGAATGTCCTTCCATTTATTTAAGTCTTATTTGGTTTCTTTTAGCAATGTTTTGTAGTTTTCTGAATATAGGTCCTTTATGTCCTCGGTTAAGTTTATTCCTAAATATTTGTTTGTTTCAGTTGCTGTTATACATAGATATTTTTCCTGATTTCCTCCTCAGATTCCACATCCATAGTGTATAGAAATGCTATTGATTTTTGTGTATTAATCTTGTATCCTGCCACTTTGCTGAACTTGTCTATTAATTCTAGTAGCTTTGTTATGGATTTTTCAGGATTTTCTAGATATAGGATCGTATCATCAGTGAATAGTGTAAGTTTTACTTCTTCCTTTCCTATTTGGGTTTTATTTCTTTATCTAGCCTAACTGCTCTAGTTAGAACCTCTAGCACAATATTGAATAATAATGGTGAAAGTGGGCATCCTTGTCTTGTTCCTGATCTCAGCAGGAAAGTTTTCAGTCTTTCACCCTTGAGTACAATGCTAGCTGTAGGTTTTTCGTATATACACTTTACCATATTGGGAAAGTTTTTTTTTTGTTTTTTTTTTTCTTTTAAATCAAGAAAGGGTGCTGTATTTTTCTAAATGCCTTTTCTGCATCAATAGGGAGGATCATGTGATTTTTCTTCTTCAAATTTATCATTGTGGTTTATAAAACTAATTGATTTTCTTGTGTTGAATCACCCTTGCATGCCTGAGATAAAACCCACTTGATCGTGGTGTATAATTCCTTTAATCTGCTTTTGGATTCTGTTTGCAAGCATTTTATTGAGGATTTTTGCATCTATATTCATTAAGAATATTGGTCTATAATTTTCCTTTTTCATAGTATCTTTATCTGGTTTTGGTATCAGGGTGCTGTTGACTTTGTAGAATGAGTTTGGTAGCATTCTTTCCTGTTCAATTTTTTTAAAGAGCTTGAGCAAATTGGTGTTAGATTGTTTTTGAATGAGTGGTAGAATTCACCTGTGAAGCCATCTGTTTCTGGGCTTTTCATCTTTGGGAGTTTTTTGATGAATGTTTCAATCTCTTCACTTGTGATTAGTTTGTTGAGGTCTTCTATTTCTTCTGGGGTCAGTGTAGGTAGTTCATGTGTTTCTAGGAATTTGTCCAACTCCTCTACATTGTCTCATTTTTGACATACAGTTGTTCATAGTATCTGTTCATGATCATTCTTATTCCTGCCAAGTCAGTGGTAATGTCCCTCCTCTCATTTCCGATTTTAATTATTTGCATCTTCTCTCTTTTTTTCTTTGTCAGTCTAGCTAAGGGTTTTGTTGATTTTCTTGTGAACCCACTGGGTTTTGTTGATTCACTCTATTGTTTTTTTGTTCTCAATTTCATTTATTTCTGCTCTGATCTTTACTATTTCTTTCTTCAGCTTGGTTTGGGATCAGTTTGCTGTTCTTTTTCTAGTTCCTCCAGGTGTGCAGTTAGAGTTTCAAATTTAATTCTTTCTTCTTTTTAATGTTAGCATTGAAGGATAAAATTTTGCTCTCAGCACTGCCTTTGTGGTGTTCTATAGGTTTTGATATATTTTGTTCTCATTTTCATTCATCTCAATTATTTGCTGAATTCTCCTGCAATTTCTTCTTTGACCCACTGATTATTTAAGGGTGTGTTGTTTAATCTCCATATGTTTATGAATTTTCTCTTTTTTCTGTCCATTATTGATTTCCAGCTTCATTTTGTTATGATCAGAGAAAGTGTTTTGTATAATTTCAATCTTTTAAAATTTATTGACACTTGTCTTGTGACCCAACATAGGATCTATCTTAGAGAAGGATCCATGAGCACTTGAAAAGAATGTATATCCAGCTGCTTTGGGTGCAATGCTCTATACATGTCTATTAGGTCTAGTTCATTTATCATATTATTCAAGCTCTCTGTTACTTTATTTATCCTCTCTCCAGATACTCTATCCAATATTGAGACAGGTGTATTGAAGTCTTCAACTATTATTGTAGAGACATCTATTTCTCCCTTCAGTTTTGCCAGTGTGTTTCTCATGTATCTTGGGGAATTCAGGTTAGGCGCATAAATATTTAGTGTCATTATTTCTTCTTGTTAGATTGCCCCTTTTATTAATATATAATGACTTTCTTCATCTCTTATAACAGTCTTGCACTTTAAAATCTATTTTGTCTGATATTAGTCTCACTACTCCAGCTCTTTTTTGGTTACTATTTGCATGGAATATCTTTTTCCAAACTTTCATTTTTAACCTTGTTGTGTCCTTACATCTGAGGTGAGTCTCTTATAGACAACATATAGATGCTTCATATTTTTTTAGCCATTCTATCAGTCTATGTCTTTGATTGGGGAGTTCAAGCCATTAACATTCAATGTTATTGCTGTAAATGCATTGCTTACTTCATCCAATTTATCCTTCTGCTCTCTGTTGTCATATCATACTATTGTCTGTCTTCTTATCCTTTCATTTACCTATCCTGATAATCTTCATTTCTACAATTTTCTCCAAGTCTCTTGCCCTTCTTTTTCCTTTCAGGCTGTATCACTCCCTTTAGTATTGCTTGTAATTCTGGTCTTTTGGTAACATACTTTATCAGTTTTTGTTTGTCTGTGAAGTCTTTAATCTCGCACTCATTTTTGAAGGACAGTTTTGCTGGAGAAAGAATTCTTGGCTGGCAGTTTTTCTCTTTCAATACCTTAAATACATCATACCATACACCTGTATGGTTTCTGATGAGAGTCGGTACTTAGTCTTTTTGAGGTTCCCCTGTCTGTGAGTCTTTCCTTTTCTCTTGCTGCTTTCAGAATCCTCTCTTTATATCTGATATTTGTCATACTGAATAGTTGGTGTCTCAGGGTCAGTCTATTCAGATTTATTATGTTTGGGTTGCGTTGTCCTTCTTGGATATTGATATGTATGTCTTTCATAAGGGTTGAGAAGTTTTTGGTCATTATTTCCTGAAATAGCCATTCTTCCCCTTTTCCATTCTCTTCTCCTGGGACACTGATAATGCATATGTTTGTGCATTTCACATTCTCATTCAGTTCCCTGAGACCCTGTTCCATTTTTTCCATTTTCTTCTCTTTCTTTTCTCCTGTCTTTCCCAGATCAGATGTCCTGTCTTAGAAATCATTAATTCTATCTTCGAGCATTTCAGATCTGCTCTTATGTGCCTCTAATGTATATTCAACCTCATCCATTATATCTTGCATTCCTGTAAGGACTGTTTCTTTTCTTTGCTTTCAAATTGCTCTTTATGTTTATCCAGTGTCTTCTTAATATCCTTTATTTCTTTAGTCATATTTTCTTTAAATTCTTTGAATAGATTTAGGAGAGTTGTGTGATTATCGTTGATTAATTGTCTTAAATCCTGAATCTCTTCAGGATATTTGGTTTGTTCCCTTGGCTGGACCATCTCTTCCTTTTACCTAGTATGGCTTGTAATTTTTTTGCTGATGTCTAGGTATCTGAATATGCTGGTGAATTTACTCTGATGGCCAATTTCTCTCTCTTGCCTATTTTTTTTCCTCAGCTCTTTTTTGATATTTGCTTTAACTTTTTCTAAGTCTTTAAAACTGCATGCTTAAGTTAACAAAATTGTATAAGGGACTCACTAATGGGGTGCAGATTTTCTCCCAGGGGTAAGAGTACAAAGAGTACCAACAGCAGTTTTTGTCCATGTGATTTCCAGACTGGCCAGCAGACGGAGCTTGTTGGCATATTTTTCCATGGAGGTGTATGTCTCTGTTTTCCTGTGTTTTGGTCTGGCCAATGCCAAGATTCAAAGCAGGCTTTGCTGGCCAAATTCACTGAAGAAAAGCTCCCCGACTTCCCTGTCTTTTTGTTTGTAACAGATGGCAGGCAAGGAAGATATCTGCTCCCCTCTCAATTGGCTGCAGTGAGCCAGAGGTTTTACCCCCAGTGAATATCTTGGGGGTGGGGAGAGGAGCCCTTCCTGGCTGCTGTGGGGGTTTGATAACTCACATTTGTTGTTTTGTGTTCTTCATCTCTCTGTCCCTCATCCTCCTGGGAGTTGTGAAGCACTGTCCTGGTCAGCTGTCCCCCAAAGTAGGTCCTTCGGCCAGCTTTTGGCTCTTTCTTCATTGTTTTGTGAGAGAGTTAAGCCCTGTCTGTCTAATACGTCACCATCTTCCCACAGTTCCCTTCAATTCTATTAATTTTTAATTTGTTGAAATACTTGTGTACTTCATAATATACCCAGTTTTTTGGAATAGAAAAGATAATTGGTGGTGTCCAAATAGCATACTCACTCATAAGTCTATATGATATTAAGTACGCCCCACATACATTTATGCTAAATGAAAAAGATATAAATTTGATGTTTTGTTATTGCTCAAATTGTGTAAAGATGGATTGAATGTTGCGTACTTAGTCTCCTCCACATATTAAACAACAATCTTGTTTATATGTATAATCTTTGAAACTTCCTATTTGACATGTCCATTACACATTTTATTATTATTTTAAATTATTTTATTAACTCAGAAATTTATTTTAGATATTAAATAGAATATTTAAAAGTAAATACTCACTTGTACTCTTCATCTCCATGATTTATCTTTTCCTTGAAAGTTTCAGAGTAACAATTCAATTTTACCCATAAAATATGTACTAATCAATAATCATTTGTAAGTTAGATTTATGTTTTATGAAATTTCTCTCTTCTCTATTTTATTCACAAAAAGGTAGTATATTTATCAAGTGGAGGCATCTTATTGCAAAACAACTTTTTTTCTTTGAAACTAGAAAAAATAAAAACAAACACAATTCAAGCCCTCAAGACTAAAATTCACAGTGAATATCTAAGAAAGAGTTAGTATGTATGTTTCCCAAATATATTTCAACTCAGAAACTGCCCTTCACCCAGTAGTACATATAACTGAATTGATATTTTACAGAATGTACTTTGGGAAATTTTACCTAATGCATTCATATCTGGATCATAGGTTTTTTCTTGACCAAAAATAGTATTTAGCCATTTGGTTAACTAATTAACTAATTCAAGATTGTGGCAGTTTGGTATTGTTTATGAATTCCAAAACTAGATATTGGATTGTGTTTGTAAACTGGTCTGTTCTTCTGGGCATATTAGATTGTATTAAATTCAGAGGTTTCACTTTTACTTGATTACATTATGATTAGGGCATTGATTCGGCCATGTCAGTAGGACACAGCAGAGGAGAGAATTTTAGTTTTTGATGCTGGAGCCCCGGGAAGTAAATACATGGAGAGGAACACAGAAGCAGATACGCAGGAAGAGAGTGCTCCATAGACATGGCCCCAGGTAAAGAGTTGAGCCTGATAGTCTACAGCTGACCTTGTGGAGAGAACAGAACTGCTGGGTCTGGAAAGAAACGAGCCCCAGGAAGAGTGACAAGCCTTATGCCTGCCTACAGCTGAGATTGGAAGAAGCTGAGACCACAGAGCCTTAAGAGAATGGAGGAAGGCTGAACCCTTGCAGATATCTCTCACCATCTTTGTCAACATGTGGCAACAGACTTTGGGTGAGAAAGTACCTCTTATGGTACCTTGAGTTGGACTCTTTAGGGCCTGGTAACTGTAAGCTTCTACCCCAAATAAATACCGTTACGAAAGCCAACAGATTTCTGGTATTTTGCATCAGCACCCTTTGGCTGCCTAACACAAAGATTCATTGAGCACCTACTATGTTGCTGACTTTCTGTTGGGGAGGATGACAAAAAGATGGTCTTGATATTCTTTATAACTTATTTTGTTTTTTTTTTAAATATATAAACTAGTTCTAAGTACCACTGACCGAAAGCAATAAGCAAATAATTTTCAATTTAAAAGCCAAAAAATAAAGGCAACAAAACTTGAAATGAGGCAGTGAACACTAACAAGTGGGAAGGAGAGCAGGAAGGGTCTCTGTGTGTTCCTTTATTCTTCAAGTACAAGTCTTGTTTTCTTGTTTCACTGTTCTCTTCCTTTTCCCTATTTCTATTTCTACCATTCTTTCATTACCTTGCTCTTATTCCTTACTCTATTTCTGCCTCAATTTATTGTTAATATGTGTATATGCATCTTTTCACTATCCCTTAACCTATATTCCATTATTAAATATTATACATACTTAACTATTATAAGTTAGTCTGGTCGTAGCTACACTACCGTGCATTTTGCCAACTTGACTATGAGTCAGTTGACAACAGGGATTGTGCTTTTCATCTCCTTTCAACCTTCAGAGCACGTTACTTTGAACAAACTAGTTATCCAATACTTATTTTGTTTAAGTGAATTGTCATTTCTGTCTCCCAGTATAACTCATGACATTGAGCTTTTCAAATCCCATTGATGACCCCCAGGGAAAAGAGAGGTAAATGTTGCTGCAGTAACACAAACAGAAGATGGTAGGACATAATCCCATTGGGCAGGATCTTTTATGTCCATTTCCAACTTGACAGCCTGGCTGGAGAGAAGGTAATCTTTGAGCTTGGCATGCAATGGTATATTTGAACATATATACCACTTTCTATTTCTCAATCATCTGTATCAAATATTTTGCAATGATGTAAATCTGATTCAGGTGGCTAAGCATCTGAAAGTTATGATGGCATTTACTGAACATCGTAAAATATTGACATATGAAGCTTAAAATTATATAATGTACCATTTCATGCTAAATCAGGTGCCATGTTAAGCTGGATTCTTCTATAGAAAGGCATGACAGGTGCCAAATATAGAAGAAAAAAACTATAACAGGAATAGTTTAAAGATTTTGATTTTTAAAAAACTAATGCATTCAGAAAAGTCTGCATCATTCCATTTTGGTGGTAGAACTCCTAAATCCATCTATCAGAACCACTTTTATCCTAAATGTGCACCCAAGTGAAATTTGACTTTTTAGTTAAGAGCATCTCTACAATATTATATTTCATGGGCCTAAAGATGGAAGTATTAGTCTGGATTAAATTATTTCCCCCCTTTTTAAACTAAACAAAAAAAATGTAAAATTGGTTACAGCCCTGTTCCTGCAGTTAAAGAGTTAGAAGAATTTGGGGCTAGTTTGACTCTTTTGTTTTGCACATTTCTAATCCATCTTGTTATAAGGAGAACATCTGTTGCTATTTACATCATTTTTCATCTACATCAGGTTCCATAGTGGTTTAAGAGGGCCTCTCTCTCTTTTTTATTATAGTCCTTTACCAAAATTTTACAAGGATTTTGCATTGCCTATTTCATTAAAATTATTGAAACAAATTGATATTGTTGTCCTCACCCTTCCCTGTCTTTGTCAATACAACTGTTTTCTTTCCTCTCTTTCCTCCCAGGTAAGAGGGACCTGCTCCTCCTCCTTCTCCTCTTCCTCCTCTTCTCCAAAGCCCCTCCACATGTTCTGTAGCATTTTATCCTTTTTAGTTTACTTAGGGCTTATATTTGCACACTTACTGTCTCTCTGTACCCCCAACCCTCATTCCCCAAGCCAATTTTGAATTTCTCTTTCCATCCTTTTTCTTCTCAAACATAATGTCTTTAGAATTAAATATTTTTTAAAAACACCTTGTATCTTCAGTTTGTAAATGCAGAAATCAAGAGCAAAAGCTCTGAGGTCAGATAGTCCTGGATCCAAATCCTGATTCTGCTATTTACTGGCTATGGGACCGCAAAGAGGTTACGTGCCCATCCTCAGTTTCCTCATTTGCAAAAAAGGGAAAGTTAATAGTATCAACCTCAAAGAGTTCTTATAAATGTTAAATATGACTATACATGGAGAATACTTTAAAAAGTACATTGGTTTTCCTCTTCCTCCTCTCCTTCATTATTATTATTATTATTATTAAATTCTATACAGTTTCTGGCATAGTGAGGGATTGGGCTATAATATTAACCAATATAAAATTTCAATATTAAGTGATCATTGAAATGAGCAACAACCTATACAATTCTGCTAATTTCTTAAATGTACCTGGCCTTCTTTTTGGTCACAATGAGCAGTCAAAAACAATTTGTCTTGAATTATCTCAGCAGAAAGAAGAATTCATAGATTATATCAGCTGGGAAAAGAAAAAGAGGAACATATTTAAGAGTACTTCTCCTCCAAAAACAAACTTAACCAAACAAAATGAAATTATAACATATGAAATAAATGCTTTTCATGCTTATTCTCATATCCTCTTTGGAATGGAAATTTCCAGAGGGGGAAATCTGTTTCTTCCATAAGAGGCCATTTTTTTAAAGTACACAAGCGCTGGGTCACTTGTAAAATCATTTAGTGACATGATAAAGAAACCCTGATGATTTCTCTAAGAAAAATTGGATCCTACAGCATGTTTCCAAACTACCCTTCAGTAGGAAATTACTCATTTTATATTATACTTTCTTAACTGATGTTTTTGGCATTATATTATTTGTTGCAGCTATGTCTGTAGCCAAGTTTGTAAATTGAATCCTAAAACATGTCTTCTAATGTTATGAGAAATAGGATCTTTTTGTTTGAAGTAGTGTATGTTTGGTCTTGCCAAAAGAATATGGGGGAAGCCTAGTTTCAAGTAATATGTCCCACCTGCATGGAAGATTAGTGAAACTGTAAAAATCCTTATTGCTATAAGTCTATAGTATATTTATATTATTTTAAGTCTATAGTACATTTTTTTCAATATCAGAAACATGCAAGAAATACCTCTGAGGGAAGCGGGTGTGGCTCAGTGGATAGAGCCCCTGTTTACCACATGGGAGGCCTGGGTTCGCCTCCCGAGGCCTCCTTGTGAGGGCAGGCCGGCTCGCGCCGAGCAGTGGGCTGATGCGGCAGGACCTCACAGCAAGGGGGAGATAAGCAGACACAGAGAAGACACGCAGCGAATGGACACAGCAGCACAAGCGGCAAGGGGGGCATAAGTAAATAAAATAATTCTTAAAAAAAAAAAAGGAAATACCTCTGAAATAACCCCTAAACTATAGTGTAGTTGAAGCTGAAAACTCCATTAGAATAAAACACAAAAAAGTATTTTGGACATGGTACTCTCTCTTTGCAAAAGAAAATCTGGGATAAATAAGAACATGTTAGAATTAAACTGTTTTTTAGGCAATGAATGGTATGGTAAAGGAGAGAAAATTATTAACCAAAACCAAAATCTTAATAAGCTCGTCTCCCTCCCCCAACCACTCGGCAAAAGTCTTTGAAGGGTTCCGTACTGTCCTCAGATGTTGGGGACGCTTGAAGTTGCATCCAGATGCAAAATATCTTTTGGGGACATCTGTGAAGAGTCGTTTCTCAAAACAAACAAACAAACAAACAAACATGAATTTGACGTCCAATTACCATAAAAATGTAAGCATTTATATGAAAAAATGCAATAATATTTAAATTTCATTCTATTATTTTCATACTAACTTGAGAAAGTTAGTTACTACATGCCACTGAATCTAACCTTCAAATATTGATAAATTGAATTATATTTTTCTACTCCTTTCCATATTCAATATATTTTATTATTATTTATTTTCCATTGACAGTTATTCTTTGCAATTTATTTCTCTTCCTTTTATTTCAAACCCCAAATCATAAGGAGATTTTGGAACATGAGCTTGTCAATAATGTTTTATAAAGTGTGATATTTGAACTCATTCAATGTTATATAATTTCCTCAATTCTAAGGGTCTATAGTGCGTGATATAAAGAGAAGGAAAAGACCCCTTCCCAAATATTTCCTAAAATGCCCGGATGTGGTACCAATAGCTATTCCTATTCCAGGCAATATTCTTATTATTAAAATAACTTGAGGGGTAAACAAAAGCCTGAGGAACAATGACATTCCCTCTAGAAAAAGCCAGTATGTGTGAACGTAGTGCAGAATGTGTCTCTGTGTGTATGTGTGTGTGTGTTTGCTTCTGTAGTGGGGGTAAGGGAAAATAGCGTCCTGAAAATCGCCCAAATACCCATAAAGACCAGTTACTTTCTTTCAGACAAGTATTGCAGGCAAAAAGGAGGGAAAATTTTAAGAAAATTTTCCAATTTCATACTTCCTGTGCGTGAAAAATGAGGAAACCGAGGCTCAGAGAAGTTAAATCATTTAGCTGAGGTGCTGCAAACTAGTAACGACCAGAGCCGATATTTGAACCTGGCTCAACGGACATCAGGAAGGTTTCTGGTGCTAGAAAAGGATATATTTAAGAATTGAGTTACAATTTATTTTAAATTCCTCATCTCAAATTGTCTTGGGATGGAAAAACTCGAATTCCTTCCCAGACCAGCCTGTCAGTCCGTAGTCTGGGATGGCCATAAGAAGCAGCACAGTCCTCAGAGAGTGCTGGCTTGTCTTTTCACTCAGTCTTGAACAGCCTGCAGTGTCCTGCCCTTGAAGTGCTGGTTTAACAACCTTTGCCCAAGAGCTCTCTGGCTCTTTGTACATATTTAATAGTTTCCTTGACGGACTGTGAAGAACTGCCCGATGACAGTTCTATTTCATTTTTGTCACTGCCTGGTGCTCCTTTTTTCTCTCTGGCTTTTTCTCAAGGGCATGATTCTATAAGTCAATGTGGCAATGCTCACGATGGGTATTGCTCTTTCAACCACTGTATATTGATGCAGTGTGAGCAAGTCACGGACATGTCAAGATTTCAGGCCTTCAAAAAAGTAATCAAGGAGTATTTTATAAACTCTAATGTCCTTTCCATTGAAAGCAAATTGAAACTGGGGATTGGGATCTGATATTAAGGGTTTACTTTAAAACACTGCTGCCAGAGGCATAAAAAAGCTTCTTTGATTAATATACCACAAGATTTTGTTCGCTTGGAAAAAGCACAAGTGATGTGCTTTTGTTCTCCAAGTTTAAATAAAACATTTGTCATTCTTGCACACTCTTTATTACTAATTGCACAATTATTTTATTATATGGCACCAGAAAATACTATTTTAGGTTCCTCTTGCATATTCTATGTTTTAAGTAAGTAATCACTTCAGTCAAAAATTATTTATTAAATTACATGATTCTTCACTAAACATAATTGAGGTGTCAAAATTTTTTATTAGTTTCTGCATAATGAAATAATTGAGGAATTAGCAATAAATTTTCCTCTTGTGATTTAGAATAAATAAAAAACAATTACTAGGGGTTTCTTTAATAATGTGGGATTCTTAAAATTATCCTTCATAAAATTATACTGATGAATGTCATATGTTTCTTCAGTAAAAAATACAATGACATGGCTTTTCCTTTTCATCTCTGCAGAATCAGTATACCTATGACACACTGCATGGATGTGCAGATTTCTTTATATATTCTTTCTTTTGAATATCTCAGTATTGAGAGGGCTGGTTAATTTCTAATATTTGTACCCTGATATATTGGAATATACTTTTATAGTGGCTATGAAATGTCATATGTTGCCTAATTTTGGCTTTTATACTAATAGTAAGAAATATCTTTCAAAGCTATGTAATGCCTTTTCATGATTTTCTGATCAATAAATGCTTATTATGATATGCTCTGTAAGGTGTTGTCTTAGGAACTCTGAGGGTATAAATAAAGGTGGGCCCGATGTGGACATTGCTTTCAAGGACCCTACTGTCTAGCAAGGGAATAATGCATGCTCACAGATTTTATTAGAGTGCCAAATACAAAGTAGATGTTGACAGAGTGATATGTTTGTTGGAAGATGGAAAAAATCTTTATTTGGATGGCTTGGGGGGGAAAGTTGTGGGGAGCATGGAAGGAAGAAGAGCAAGGTATTGGTATTTGAGCTAGCAAGATGGGTATTAATAGTAATAGCTCCCATCTACTGAGCTCTTACATTGTCAGGCACTCTTTGACTCCAAGGTCCATGCTCTTAAACACTAACTCTGGGTATGGAGGGACCTGGGGAGTGGACATTCTGGACAGAGGAAACAGTATGAACAAAGACATTGAAGGGGACTGAGTTCTTTCTTCTAAATCATTTGTAGACAGTAACTAAGCTTCTGTGCATACAGAAGACAGAGCCACATTTTTAGGTCCCTACAGGAAAGGCTAGTTAGTGCACTTTTGACTTGTCATGAATGCAAATAGTAATATGTGCCCTAAAAATAATTAGACACAGCTACTGCTTCACTATAGAATGTTTTGATTCTGTAATCATATTTATTAACAAATTGCTCTATTTTTTCAACAGTGAAATGCTAGAATTACATACCAAATACAAACTAGAAATAGAATCATAGAAAGGTCAATCAGGGCCCTTCTTAACCTGACCTAAATTTAGCTCTCCATTTACCTGTCGTCATACATCTTAGGCTCCAGCCAATAAAGTTACTGTTTCCATTACATGCCAGTCATACCCCATAGTCCACTGCTTCTGTGTGTCTTTGAGCCTCTGGGATTGGCTTAGCCCAGAAAGACTTCCCTGTGGCAACTACAGCCCTTGGAGCCATGTAATGTTTTGTGGATGTTTACTGACTGCATCCTGATCCTCTGGAGGATAATATTTCATGTATTTTGTGGGAGTTTGAATTTCTACTATATTTCTATTATATTTCTGGTATTGCTTATTGGCCCTGAACTGATTTGGAAAGATTGTGCACTTACAAGTTAACTTAGTGTCAGCCCCTACTCTCAGCCCTTTTTAAGGGTCATCCCCTTCTAATTATGTTAGGAATCAGATCTTTCCTTTTACTGACCCCTGGAGCTACTCCCTTTCCAACTTTCCACACCATAGCACACTTTCCTTCACAAATACTGATTTTACAGGAATCACCATTCACTTTCCTGTTTTTTACTGTTTAGCTCTCCTATTTTCTAACTCTGATAGATTTGGGAAAGTACTTTCTTCATATTGCTGCCATGTGGTCCATCACTCACTATTTAGAAAAGCCCTCTGGAGCATTCCAAACCTTTGGGTTTACCCCAGAGAAGAAAAGATATGTCTGTACAAATACTTGTATGCAGATGTTCATAGCAGCATTATTAAGAAACTGCTCGCTGTTTCAGAGTGATTTAATCATTTTGCGTTTCCAACACTTGGTGGTATCAGTTTTCTAACTTCAGCCATTCTGCTAGGTATACAGTGGTATCTCATTATGGTTTTAATTTGCATTCCTCTAATGGCTAATGATATTGAGCATCTTTTCATGTGCTTATTTGGCATTCATAAATGTTATTTGGCCAAGTTCTGTTTAAAATTTTCCCTACTTTTTTGGACATTTTTCTTATTGAGTTGGTTACTTCTAGGTTTGGACAATTATAAATAACGCTGCTGCAGGTTTTCATATGGACCTACTTTTTCAATTCCTAGGTATTTAAAATACAGTTGCTGGGTTATGTGGTAAGTCCATGTTTAACTTCATAAGAAACTGCCAAGTGGTCTTTCAAAGTGACTGTACTATTTTTGCATTTCTACCAGCAATGAATGAAAGTCCCAACTGGAATTTTGATGGGGAATTGACATACTAACAATATGAGTCTTCCAATCTGTAAGTACAGGATATCTCTCCATTTATTAATCATCTTTAATTTCTCTCAGCAATGTTTTATAATTTTCAGGGTATAAGTAATATAAAACTTTCATCAAATTTATCCCTAAGTATTTCACATTTTCATAATATTGTAAGTGGTATTTTAAAATTTCCAATTTTTGTTGACAACATATATAAATAAAATTGATTTTAGTATGTTGACCTTGTAACGTGTGATCTTACTGAACTCACTTATTCCAGCAGCATTTTTGTAGATTTACTGGGATATTCTACACAGGCGATCATGTCTGCAAAAAAGAAAATTTTACTTCTTCCTTTCTAATCTGTCTGCCTTTTATTTCTTTCTTCTTTCTATCATGGCAAGACCTTTCAGTATAATGTTGATTAGAAGTGATGAGAGAGGATATCCTTTTATTGTTTCTGATCTTACAAGGTTTTTCACCAATAAGTATGATGCTAGCCTTAGGCTTTTCAATGATGCCGTTTAACAGAATGAGGAAGTTTCCTTCTATCCCTAATTTGCTGATCATGTTTTATCAAAAGTAGGCATGGATTTTTGTCAAATGCTTTTACTGCATCTATTGAGATGACCATACAATTTTTCTTTTAATCTGTTTATATGGTTAATAATATTGATTGATTTTCAAATGTTCAACCAACCTTTCCTTCCAAAGTCCACTTGATCATGATGTGAGATCTTTTTACATGTTGCCAGATTCAATTTACAAAAATATCTTTAAGGATTATCGTGTTTATGTTCATGAAGAATATTTATCTCTAGTTTTCTATTCTCTTATTTTCTTTCTTTTCCTATTTATTTCTAATATCCTTGTCTAGTTTTGTACACATGTTAATACTAGGCTCAAAGAATGACTTAGAATGTGTTCTCTTCTCTTATATCTTTTGGAAGAGTTTGAGTAAAGTTGCTATCATGTCTTCCTTAAATGTTTGGTACACTCCACCAATGAAAGTATTTGGAATTGGAGTATTCTTTGTGGGAAGGTTTTAACTATGAATACAACTTATTTAATATATATAGTATTATTTAGGTTATCTTTTTCTACTTGAAGTTATCTTTGGAAGTTTGTGTCTTTCAACAAATTTGTTGTTTTTTCTATGTTGCCAAATTTATTGGCATAAAGTTGTTAAATTATTTTCTTATTATCCTTTTAAATCTATGGTATCTCCAGTTATGGCCCCTATTCCATTTAATGGTGTTCATACTCTGTTTGCAATATAAATTTAATTTAGATAAAGTTATTTCATATAGCATAGAGGCCATATAAAAGGGGAAATAATTGGGAGATGGCAGAATATGAGGCCTGTCTGGTGTGATTCAAAGGAATTTGAGCAAAGACCTATTCTAAGCATTTCTACTTTCCTTTCCCTCTTCTGACAGGAGCCTAAAATTCTACCATTAGAGAGGTACACTATTTAAATTTATGTGACTTTTTTTTAGTCTTTTGGAATGCTGTTAAAATGTGAATACTCCTGAAAGAGGAAGGAATTTACTTTAAGCCAGTATAAATTTGCACTTTGGAAAGGATTCATGGACATCATATTAAAAGTGAGTGCTTTTGAGTATGGGGCCTGTATGCTGAAAAAAGAGTCATTTCCTGACTAACTTGATAAGATTCATAATTAAGCCTGGTACAAACTTTTCTTTTAGCCAGTCCAACCATTGTGTATGGATCCTGATGAGAGGGAGATTCTGAGGCACTTACTGATGGGTAGATTTCTTTTGATACTATTTAAAAACAGACCCTTTTATATTCTGATATTCATTTTTGATGGATGAATTTAGTGTTTATTTAAAAATATAAAAATAGATCAAAATTTTGGTTAATCCATAAAATTTGGCCATAGCAAGCAAATTCAAAACAAGTCTCTGAATTTGTTTTTTTATATTTCCAATACAATGAACTCTTTAAGACCCAGGCTCCTTATTTGTCCAAAGAGACTCCAGAAGTGATGGCAGCAAATAGTAACACCTGTAAGTGATCTAGAAGATGACATGTGAAGGTGAGCTTTAATGAATTCAGATATGAAATTATGTCTTGGTGGTTCATCCAAAGCTATGGAAATTTCAATGAATCTCTTGGATTTGTAAAGTAAAGTGAAAATAAAGTTTCTCCTATGATTAACATCTCCCATTAATATGGTACATTTGTCACAGTGAATCAACCAATATAATTCATTATTAACTAAAGTCCATAATTATTTAGAAGCACAATTACTGGATTGTATGGTTAAACTATGCTTTAATTTTGTAGGAATCTGCCAAATTGTCTCCCAAAGTGCTTGTGTCATTTTGTAAGCAATGAATGAAAGTTCCCACTGCTCTTAATCCTTAACATCAATTGGTATTGTCAGTTTTTTGGATGTTAGCCATTTTAATATGTGTGTAGTGGTATCTCATTTTTGCTTTAATTAGCATTTCTCTAATCACATATGATGTTGAACATCTTTTTATATGCTTAACACTATCTGTACATTTCTTTGGCGAGGTGTCTGTTCAGATCTTTTGCCCATTCATTAATTGGGCTGTTTGCATTTACAATGTTGAATTTTAAGAGCGCTTCATATATTTTGGATACAAGTCCTTTTTCAGATATATGTTTTGCAAATATTTTTGCCCTGTCCTTATCTTGTTTTTTCATTATCTGAACAACATCTTTCATTCATTTCATTTCATTCAAGTTTAAAATTTGAACAAAGTCCAACTTACCATTTTTGTTTATCAGGTATTGAATGTTGCATCTGAAAATTCGTCATCAAACTGAAGTCACCTAGATTTTCTCCTATGTTTTCTTCTAGAAGTTTTTTGTTTAGTTTTTTTTTAGTTAGGTCTGTGGCCTATTTTGACTTAAAATTTATGAAAGATGTAAGGTCTGTGTGCATATTAATTTTTTTGCATATGAACATGCCATTTTTCCAACATCATTTCTTGAAAAGAATATCCTTTCTTTATTGAATTGTCTTTGCCCTTTTGTCAAAAATCATCAGTTGATTATATTTCAGGGCCTACTTCTGGACTCTATTCTACTCCATTTATCTATGTGTCTAACTTTATAGTAAAATTGAAATTAGGTGGTGTGAGTCCTCCAACTTTGTTCTTCTTTTTCAAATTTGTGTTGGCAATTCTGGTCTTTTGTCTATCCATATAAACTTCAGAATTGGTTTGTTGATATTTACAATATGCTTTGCTTGGATTTTGATTGGGATTGCATTGAAGTCAAATTGGGATGAATTGACATCTTAACGTTATTGATTCTTTGATTTTTATGAACATAGAGTATATCTCCATTTATTGAAATTTCAATTTATTTCATCAGTGTTTTGTAGCTTTTCAAGTATACAGCCTTACATATATCGTTAGCTTTATACCTAAGCATTCATCTTTTGTTATAATTGTAAATGGTACTTATTTTTAAATTTCAAACTGCCATAGTTTATTGTTGGTATTTAGGAAAGCAGTTGACTTTTGTGCATTAATTTTATATCCTGAGACTTTGCTATATTTGCTTATTAATTCTGGGATATTTTTGGTAGATTCTTTGGGATTTTCTACATAAACTCTCATGGGGCCTATGAATAAAGAGAATTTTATTACTTCCTTCCAATAGCATAAGTTTTTAAAAAATTATTTCAACTATTCTTGTTGTTTTTTTATTTTTAATTTATTTTTTAAAATTGTATTTTTAAAGAAGCTTTAGATTACATAAATGTTACATAAAAAATATAGGAGGATTCCCATATATCCCACCTTTTCCCCCTCCCACACTTTGCCGCATTAACATCATTCATTAGCATGGTACATTTGTTACAATTGATGAACACATATTGAAGCATTGCTATTAACCATGGGATATAGTTTACATTATTGTTTACATTTTGTCCTGCATAATTTTATAAGTTTTGACAAATGTATAATGGCTTTTGTCCATCATTGCAAAGTCATGCACGACAATTCCAATGTTCCAAAAATGCCCCATGTTACACCTATTCCTTAGTCTCCCTCCCCCCAGAAACTCTGGTGGCCACTGCCTTTATATCAATGATACATGTTCTTCCATTGCTAGAACAAGAATAAGTCTGCTTTAGTCCATAGTTGCATTCCCCCCTTATTTTTTTTAATCTGTTTTTAATTTATTTTTTATATTTTAAAAGATGCTTAGATTACATAAATGTTACACAAAACTTACGGGGATTCCCATGTTCCCCACCTCACATAACCACCCACACAAACATCCTTCATTAGTGTGGCACATCACCTGCAATGGATATACACATCCTGGGGCTTTGCCACTAAGCATGACCATAGTTCACGTTGTAGACCACACTCTCTCCCACACAGTTCTGCATGTTATATGCTGATGTAAAATGGCCTATATCCGTCATTTCAATGTCACTCAGGATAATTCCCAAGTCCCGAAAAAGCCCCTGTATTACAACTGCTTTGCGCTCTCCCTGCCCCAAAAGCATCCAGTGGCAACTGGCTCCACCTCAATGTTGTAATTTATTCCATTGCTTGAATCACAATATGTCTGTAACAGAATACCAGTAAGTCCACTCTAGTCCATAACTCTTCCCCGAATCCTGAGGAGTTTGAGATGGTGATGTCCTCTCAACCTCCAAGTGAGAGGGGGCTTATATCCCATGGATAAGATGGATGGGATTATCCTGCCTGCAGCTGCAGGCTCTCTCCATTCACTGGGATGGCCATTGTCCATCATCATCTCCTCACCAGGTGATTTGGGTGAGTCCATTGAGCTGTAGAGTAGGAGTTGCAGCTCCACTGAGATTCCAGGCACAGCTGGCACATGGGCAGGCCAAAGGCTCCAGTCTCTGGAAGTACACCTACAAACTCCAGTATCACATATAGGTTTGAATAGAAGGGAAGGATGGACCATGTGCAGGGAAGACTTATTTGAGTCCAACTCTGTCATTCTCAGGAGCACAGATTCCATAGTATAGCCCACTGATAAGGCATCAATCTCTGGAGCTATCCCCCCTTATATAGGACCTGGGTATCTCCAGAGCCCTCAGGAGCCCCTCTGTGTGGGGTGATATCCACTTTGGTATTCTATGAGATCCTACTGAGGTGTGCATAAGTGTTACCTCTGGGATGACCTCCCAACTCTCTTTGAAGTCTCTTAGCCATATGAACTCATTTGTCTTTACCTTTTCCCCCTTTTATTCAAGGTATTTTTCCAGTCGTATTGCCTGTTGGCACTTGGCATTAATCCCTCATTGCCAGGGAGGCTCATCCCCGGGAGTCATGTCCCATGCTGGGGGGAAGGTAATGCATTCATATGCTGAGTTTGGCTTAGAGAGAGGCCACATTTGAGCAACAAGGAGGCTCTCAGGTGGCAACCCATAGGCACCCTATAACAGTAGTCTGTTTCAATTACAAGAGCAAAGACTCGTAAGGCTAGGCATCAATAGCAAGAAACCATTAGTGGACCATTCTCCTTTGCCATACACAGCCCCTGCACTCAGGGGACTGTTGCTGCTCCCTTGGAGATTGTGGCAGAGCTCTCCAAGCTGGGAATTCAGTATTCCCTCATTTATTGAGTGATTCTCCACCCACTGTGACCATGCCCCACCCCTTGATCATTTGAGCAACTTTATATATCTTTCATGTATATTCAGGTGAACTTCCTCCCATGAAACTTCCATCCCAGCCACCCCCCACCAATGATCATTTCCTTCCCCCGTTGTAACCCTTCTGTGATCTAAACCTTCCTTAAAGATGAAGCCCATATAATAGCCAAATACAATTGATAGGAAAATGAAATAATAATGATAAGCTTAAATGTAAGAGATAAAATACATGGAAACTAAAAAAAAAC
>JAQZBX010014556.1:0-38482 GCA_029593785.1 Cabassous unicinctus
CCACCTCCCCTGTGTGTGTTGAAGCCAGCTGGCACTCCCATTGTGGGTCCCTGGCCCTGCTTCCAGAGGGAGCAGAGTGGCCCCTGTGTGCATAGTGGGGTGCATATATGTCAGTAATGTCAGTACCAGTCTATGGAAGTCTCAGAGACTGAGCCAGGAATTTGCCTGGGGCTTGCCCACCCAGAGTTTGTCCTGAGGGTAGAACAGTCTCTTGGAGACAGCTGGGACAGTGTGAGAAGCAATTAAGTTGAAGCACTCTGGGGCTAAGGACTACCTGCATTAAGTCACTCAAGAGAGCACTCAGGGTGGGGTGAAAGTCTATTTCAAAGGGAGTAGAAGAAAGCTACACTCAAACTCCTGTAAATTGTAAATGGGGAATTCTTAAGGCCTCTAGCAAGGAAAAGAAGCCAGCTACCAGCTCCATGCAGGCTCAGTTAAGACGAAAAGGACCTGCATTTCGCTTTGCCTCAAGTTGATCTTGACAGGAATTACCAAGTTCTGAGGGAGACCACCAGCCAAAGCAGAGCCAATTTGCAAAGACAGTGAAAGGTACTTTTTACTTTGGTTTGTTTTCTGTAGCTTCTGGCATTTAAGAAAACCTCTATCATATGACTAGCTGGGTACAGACAAGGAACAGACAGCTCAGGAACTAAATCCCAGAGTTAACACTTAAAAAATTTAAAATGTACAGTGTGCAACAAAAGATAAGACAAGAAAGAAAAAAAAAAAAAAATGATGGCCCATCCAAGGGAACAAGATAAAAATCCAGAAGCCATCAATGAAGAAGACTAAACTTTGGATTTGTCAAACAGAGACTTAAGAAAAATGATCCTCAGTATGTGCAAGGAGATAAAGGAAAATATAGAAAACTAAGTAAAGGATTTGAGGAAAACAATAAATGAACACTATGGTAATCTCTTTGAGATTCTCAGTAGGAACCAAACAGAAATACTGGAGTTAAAGAACACAATAACTAAAGTGAAAAATTCCCTAGACGGTTTCAACAGCAGATTGGAGGTGGCAGAAGAAAGAATCAGGGATTTCAAAGACAAGATAATTGAAATGATTTCAGCTGAGGAGCAGAAAGAAAAAAGAAAAAAAAGAATAAACAGAGCCTAAGAGACCTGTGGGATACCATCAAGTGTACCAATATATGCTTTATGAGACTCCCAGAAAGAGATGAAAGAGAGAAAGGGGCAGAAGGAATATTCAAATAAATAATGGCAGAAAATTTCTCTAGTTTAGCTAAAGACATGAATATGTACATTCAAGAAGTCCAGGAACTTAAAACAGGATAACTCAAGGAGAACCATGCTCAGGCACATAGTAATCAAATTGTCCAATGCCAAGGACAAGGAGAGAGTTATGAAAGCTGCAAGAGAAAAACAACATATTAAGTACCAGGGAATCCCAATAAGATTAAGTGCTGATTTCACATCAGAAACTGTGGAGGCAAGAAGGCAGTGGTATGAAATATTTAAAGTGCTGAAAGAAAACAGTTGCCAATAATTTTGTATCCAGCAAGACTTTGTTTCCAAAATAAGGGAAAGATTAAGACATTCCCAGATAATCAAAAACTGCTGGAGTTCATTATCACTAGACCTGCCTTACAAGCAATACTAGAGGGAGTTCTTCAGACTGAAAGGAAAGGACACTAGACAGAGATCAAAGCAGCAAAGAGAAATAAAGACCTCTCATAAAGGTAACCATACAATATGCCAGTATTGTATTTTGGAATACAGGTGCTAAAATGCAGATGCATTAAAGGTAATGATAAATCTGTGGTTTTGGACATACATTGTACAAAGATATATTTGTAGTAAGTACACAATAAGGTGGGTGGATGGAGGGGTATAGAAGCAGGGCATGTGTATACTATTGAAGATAAGTTATTGTCAAATCAAATATGATTGTTATGGGTTTAGGATGTTAAACTGTGGCAATTTGATATTATTGATGAATTCCAAAAAGAAATACTGATTGTGTTTGTAAACTGATCTGTTCCTCTGGGTGTATTAGATTGTATTAGACTCAGGTTTCACTTTTACATTATTAAATCAAGATTACAGCTTTTATTTGACCATGTCATTAGAACGACTTGGTTTGAGTCCTTGCCTACACTTAGCCTACAGCTGTGGGCTATATAAATGGATGCTCAATCAAAGAGGAGTAAATACATGGATAAGGAGAACACAGAAGCAGATAGGCAGGAGAGAGTGCTCTATAGACACAGCCCTGGGAAGAGAGATGAGCCTGATAGTCTACAGCTGACCTTGTGGAGAGACCAGAGCAGCTGAGCCTAGAAAGAAATGAGCCCTGGGGAGAGTGATGAACCTTATGCCAGGCTACAGCTGAGATAGAAGCTGGGACCACGGAGCCTTAGGAGGGAGAGGAAGGATGAACACTCATGGAGACTGGCAGCCATCTTGTCCAACACGTGTCAACAGATTTTTGTGAGGGAAGTAACTTAACTCTTTTATGGCATTGTGACTGTAAGCTTCTACCCCAAATAAATAACTCTTTATAAAAGCCAACAGACTTTTGGTACTTTGCATCAGCACCTCTTTGGCTGACTAACACAGTAACCAAGGATAAAAATCACATGATCATCTCAATTGATGCAGAAAGACATTTGACAGATCTAAAATTCCTTCATGATAAAACCACTTAGAAAACTAGGAATAGAAGGATACTTCCTCAACATGATAATGGAATATATGAAGAACCTACAGCTAACATCATATTCAATGATGAAAAACTGAAAGCTTTTCCTCTAAGGTCTGGAACAAAACAAGCATGCCCACTGTCATCACTGTTATTCAACATTGTCCTGGGAGTTCTGGGTGGAGCAATTAAGCAAGAGAAAGAAATAAAAGACATCCAAATTGGAAAGCAAGAAGTGAAACTTTACCTTTTTGCAGATGACATGATCCTATATACGGAAAATCCTGAAAAATCCACAACAAAGCTAATAAACAGAAGAACTGATAAAACGAAAAAAACTAATAAACATAGAACTAATAAATTTAGCAAAGTGGCAGGGTACAAAATGAACATGCAAAACTCAGTAGTGTTTCTCTACACTGGTAATGAACAATCTGAAGAAGAAATCAAGAAAAAAATTCCATTTACAATAGCAACTATAAAAGAATCAAATATCTAGGAATAAATCTAACCAAGGATGTAAAGGACTTATATACAGAAAACTACAAAACGTTGCTAAAAGAAACCAAAGGAGACCTAAATAAATGGAAGGACATTCCGTGTTCATGAATTGGAAGACTAAATATTGTTATGATGTAAATTTCATCCAAGCAATTTACAGATTCAATGCAGTCCCAATAAAAATTCTACCAGCCTTCTTTGCAGAAATGGAAAAGTCCATCATCAAATTATATGGAAAGGCCCCTGAATAGCCAAAGCCATCTTGAAAAAGAAGAACAAAGTTGGAGAACTCCTGACTTATCACAAAGCCACAGTAATCAAAGCAGCATGGTACTAATATAAGGACAGGCACAAAAACCAATGGAATCAAATTGAGAGTTCAGAAATCAACCCTCACATTTATGGCCAACTGATTTTCGACAAGGGTGTCAAGTCCATTCAAATGGGAAAGAAAATCTCTTCAACAAATGGTGCTGGGAACACTGACTGTCCTATGCAAAAATGGTCTTCTACCCCACACCATATACAAAAGTCAACTCAAAACAAATCAAATACCTAAATAGAAGAGCCAGAACTATAAAACTCCTAGAAGAAAATATAAGGAAATATCTTCAGGACCTTGTGTTAGGCATTTAGACTTTACACCAAACTTATAAGCAGCAAAAGGAAAAATAGATAAATGGGGCCTTATCAAAATTAGAAACTCTTGTGTATCAAAGGACTTTTGTCATAAAAGTAAAAAGACACACTATACAATGGGAGAAAATATTTAGAAACCACATATCCAATATGAGTTTAATATACAAATATATAAAGAAAGAATATAACGTGACAACAAAAAGTCAAACAACTAAATTTTAAAATGGGCAAGACTTGGATAGACATTTCTCCAGAGAAGATATACAAATGGCCAAATATCACAGGAAAAGATGCTCAACATCATTAGCTGTTTGGGAAATGCAAATAAAAAACACAAGTTAATATTTACCATCCTCTAGAACGACTACCACTTAAAAAATTACAAGTGTTGCAGAGGATGTGGAGAAGTAGGAATACTCATTCATCGTTGGTGGAAATGTAAAATGGTGCAGATACTGTGGAAGACAGTTTGGTGGTTCCTCATATGACCTCATAAAATCCTTTTCCTAGGTATATACCCAAAAGAATTGAAAGCAGGGACTCGAACAGATATTTGCACATTGATGTTCATAGTGTTGTTTTTCATAATTGCAAAAAGATGGAAGCAACCCAAGTGTGCCTCATCAATGAATGAATAAATAAATTGTGGTATATATATGCAATGACATATTATTCAGCTGTTAAAAGGAATGTAGTTCTGATACATGCAACAACATGGATGAACCTTGAAGACATCATATTGAGTGAAATAAGCCAGACACAAAAAGACAATTATTCTATGATTTCACTGATAAAAAAAATAAGAATAAGCAAATTAGTAGAGTTAGAAACTATAATATAGATTAGCAGGGGCTGGAGTGGGGGAATAGGGAATGAGGAGTTAATGCTTTAAATTGTACAAAATTTCTCTTTGGGTTGATGGAAAAGTTTTGTTAATAGACAGTGGTGATGGTAGCACAATATTGTGAACATGATTAACAGCACTGAGTTATATATTTGAATGTGGTTGAATGGAGGAAGTTTTAGATTGTATATATGTTAGAATAAAAATTAAAGAAAAAACAAAACACCATATGACTGTACAAGACAGTGAACCCCAATGAAAACCATGGATTATAGTTAATTGTACAATTAATTAAATCAATTAATCAACGAATTCAGCAATTGTAAAGTGATCTCATCATTTCTAACAAATGTACCGCACTAATGCAAGGTATTAATTATAGTGTGGGATGTGGGAACTTGGTATTTTATGCATGATTTTTCTGTAAACTTACAACCTCTCTATTAAAACAAAAGAAAGAAAGTAGAGAAAGGAATTGTACTTGCTGCAAAGAGTTGGCCAGAGTAGGGGGTGGTCTGTCTGGGAATATACCTATCTCTTCTTAGAGTTTTTCCAACAATCCTCTTCACCTCACTTCCAGGAGTACCTGGTGCTAAATGTTCTCAGCTTTTTGGAAATGAGGTGGTATGAACTGGGGTGTATTCACCTTTCCCTACTTACTACTTAGAATTCAGGATTTTCAAGTCTGCTGATACATTTACCATTCATGTCTGCTTTCTTCTTTCCAAACTTGGCGTGTGTATGTGTATTTAATCCATTTCTGTCCTTTTAATGGGAATTTGAGAAGGAATGAAAGACACACGTGGACGCAGTTGTTTCCTCAGAAGTCTTACGTCATTTTTTCCCCTCATTGCTGCATACTAATGGGATCAAATTGGTTTTTCTGAAATCACTAATGTACGCAGGTTTAATAAGGATGTGTATATGAAAGCAATTTTCCTACTTATGGTGAAGATTAAATTCATAGACAAATTAGGTTTCTCATAGGTAAATATAATGATTATATTCCAGATATATTCATCTTCCTGTAGTATCTCCCTGCTTTCCTTTTCCTCCTCTTTATCGTCACATTCAGGATAATCTTTATCAAGCATCCTGGACCTGGACACTTAATATGCAACAGGGGCCTGCCTGCTCAGAGGCAGCAGCCTAAGTCAGATCCTGTGGACAGAATCGCTGGCCCTGATGGCAGGACTGTCCCTGGGCTGGCCTTACCTCCGGGCCATGCTGCCAAGCATAGGCCAGTCAGTAATGTAAGCAGAGTTGCCTCTGTGTAATCATGCTGTGCTCTATTTGATGTAAAATTATATAATTTTTTTCTTTTTCTTTTTTTTTTTTAAGATTTAATTTTATTTATTTATCTCGCCCACCCCTTGTTTTTGTGCTCACTGTCTGCTCTCTGTGTCCATTCGCTGTGTGCTTTCTGCGTCTGCTTTTCTCTTTAGGGGGTACTGGGAACCAATCTCAGGATCTCTGGTGTGGGCGAGGCACTCAGTCACCCAAGCCACCTCATCTCCCTGGTCTGCTGCATCTCTCACTGTCTCTTCTCTGCATCTCGCATTGTTGCCTCATCTGGCTGCACCAGCTCTCCAGGACGCGGGCCGGCTTGCCCTCACCAGGAGGCCCCAGGAATCAAACCCAGGGCCTCCCATATGGTAGACAGAGCCCAATCACTTGAGCCACATCCGCTTCCCTGTATAATTTTAACTTTAATAATGATATTATAAAGCTTGATCATTTTGAAAAAATTCTGATTAGTAAGAAAGTTATGAATTTGAATTATATCTAATATTTAGAAAGGAAATGAGAGATTTCTAGATTTTTTAACTGTGTTCATGAGCCCCTTGAAAATGTAATACAAATTTATACATATGTCCATGTGGTAATCTTTCCCCTTAGGTGAACCTGAATCTAATCAAGCCAGTTAATAGGAAATACAAAGAAGAGAGGACTAGCTAAACTACAGTGAGGAAGCAGACAGCTTCAACATGTGGGCCACTCTATAGGACAACTGTTTTGACTTATTCAACAACTCATTTACACGCGAGGACAACCACCACAACCAGCTTTAGATTTAGGACACAAAACTTAAAAAGACGATTATGGACTTCATTGGGCCCTGGTTCCCATAAAACAATAGTGAGAAGACATTTTCGAGACAGACAGAAAATATGAATTTGCATTGGTTATTTATTAGTTATACCAAGAAATCATTGTTAAATATCTTAGGTGTGATAAGAATGGCTTTGTGGTTAGGTATACCAGAGTATTTCCTTAAAATACATGAGGAAAAATTTTTTCAAAAAAGAGTGTATGCTGTTTTCTCTACTTTCTTATGTGTTGAAATTTTTTATGATGAAAATTTTAAAAACATAAATTCGAACGTATAAAGGAAATGTATCCATTTTCACACTCACAAGTGATTTTTCATTTCTTCAAGTCCAAAAAACTAAGTGATTTTTTTTTTGAAGAAAGAAAAAATATGTTGTATGACAGGGAAATGTTATTGTGGAAATTAAGGCTAGAAACCCCCACAGCACCCGAGGTACAGGGGCATTAGTTGGAAATGGAGGGAGGGCAGTGTGTCCTAAGAAGAAAGGAGGAAACAGACGACCGTCTCCCATGCTCAGCAGTTTTCCTGGGGCCCATTTTAATAAGGGACACATCTACATACATGCCCCCTTATGAATCTGCGTAAGTGCACGCCTTTGCTATTTGAGTTAATACTGAGGTGAGACCTTGAGAATGATTACTAGTCATTTGCATGCACTCATTTCTTGCACAGTCTTATCCACACAGGCATTCTCCATTCGTAATGATTTATCAAATTCGAGTGAATTTCATTGAATAGGTAATGCCTAGCAGTACCTTTTAAGTAAACACATCTTTTAGTCACAACAATTTTGCTCCAGATTAAATTTTTCTTCAAGACAGTTTGTTCTGTATTCTTTGCAGTCCTATGAAGGAAAATCCTCCAAGGATATCCTCAAAAAAGTTACTGCAAATGCATTGCTGTCACTGCTTGCTGTCAGTCGAAGAGCACAGAGGCATGCGCTGAAAGGTGAGCCATGTGGCGCAGCACTTGTTTCTGTGGTGTGTGGTCAATTCATATATTTTGCTGCTTGTTGATATTAATTTTCTTTTGACCCAGAATATAAAGAATTTACAGTATAATCTCAGTATCACTGGAAAACAATCATTTCTCCATACCAAAACATGGCAAACATGCATTACTTTTAGAATAAAAGGATTATACATGTAGATTATTTTTTCTGTTTAATGTGTAATGAGTCTTACTCTAGAGAATCTATAAAAGAGAAGATAAAAAAGTAACATATTACTCAATTTCAAAATAATAGCTAAATATTAATAGCCAGAAAATATTGCATACCTAGAAAAAAACCCACATAGTTGAAGGTAATAACAAAGCATCAATTGATCCTCTGTTTTCAAAAAAGTTTCTTTCCTAGATTGTTGTACTTTCTCATCTGGACATCAGGTCTTAGAATTGAAAGAAAATAATAACATCAAGTCCATTAATTTCTATTATGATTTACTACTAAATCACAGTTTATGCATGCTTCAAATCACAAGTTAGACTTTGGGAGTATCTTACTAAGAATTTTGAAAACAAGCAGGTCATTAGCATTATAGTTCTCTTCCATTTTTCCCCCTCTGAATCATTAATATCCCCTTAAAATACTGAAATGAAGTTGGTCAGAAATATATTATCTTTTTGAAAGGCTGATGGTTGAAAATGGCATATCCTTTTGACTGTTAGAGATTTTGCCTTCCAGCTAACCTAATAGACAACTGCATGGAGCAGATGAAGCAGGTTTATGCACAACTGAACCTGGAGTCTCTGAGACCAGGGAAAGCAACACTGAAAAAAAAGGTAACTGTGAATTCTAAAATTCTGGTATAAGGGGTGGATGTACCTAGACATCATCTCACTAATGTCCTTGAAAATGATGCCGATATTTGGTTGAAATGATGGACTGATTTAGAAGAGAGCTACAGTCAGATAAAATAAATTAATGAGATTTCTACATCAGTAGGTTTGGGTTTTTTGTTTTGTTTTGTCTTGATTTAAATCTCACTTGAAGATCTTTAGATGGGATTTTTATAATATCTATTTTTGTTATTCTATTTTGAATATCCACATGTGTATGATACTGAACCAGATACATTTTTTAAAACTATAAAAAGAAAATATCTCACAGCAAGCCTAGGTTCTCACTAGGAACAAGATATATAACAATTATAATTTATTAGGTATTTTCTATACACTATTTTAAGTGTTGCGTGTTGATTTTCTTATTAGTACTCAAGACGACATAGTCACGAGCTGTAATTGATGAGCCATTTTCCCCCACATCCAGGTGGTTGCAGCACTCGTGGTGTTAATCTCGGTTCACCTGCTTGCATGACTTCCGCATGCCTCTTTCTAGTGCCGAGTCTGCTAGATTAATCACAGGAATGCCAGCTCTGTTAGTAATGTCTACCACACGGGGTTATTCAGAAAACGAAGGTGTCAGGGTGTGTGCGTGTAATTGTAAATGGGAATATATAGGCCATTATAACAGCAGTCGTAGCTAGTTTCTGCTGCATTTGATAAGAAACCAAGACAAAGCCTGGTGTAATAATTTGACTAATTCAGGTGATTACGCTTGTCGTTTCTTTTCTTGCCTCTTTTTCTTTTCCTCTCTAGACAGAGGCCCTTTACTTCATCATTGAGAAAGTCAGGCCACACCTGATATGACTGAAAACTAGCCAGTGTCTGCCTTACTTGATTGAGATGGAACATGGAGCATATTATACATCTCAATTCCTCCATGCTTGATAGAACAGAAATAGCTTTCTGTGGTGGATGAGCTACTTGAGATACGGTCGTCTTTCAGAGATCGTTAGCTTGTCAGTCCCATCAAAGTTATGGTGGTCCGGCATGCTTACAGCACAGTCGCATTGTAACATGACCCAGGAGGGAGGGAATGACTATAGGTAAAAAGCGAATTATCCTGGTATGCTCACAATTTTCAACTGCATTTTGTTTAAACAGGAGGATGGTTTTGTTAAAGAGTTAAGCATTGCCATGCAGCTCCTAAGAAACTGTCTTTATCAAAATCAAGAATGTAAAGTAAGTAAAGCTACTTCTCAAAATGTTGGCAGCAGTGCTGGTATTAAGCAGTTTAATTGTTTTAGGAGATAATATAAGAGGGAAATGGAAAACTCTGGGGAGTTTTTTTTTTTTAGAAGCACAGTTGATTGGCCCATAAACTCAGTGTTAATTCTAAGAAATGGATGTAGCTAATCTTGTAATTCTTCAGCACTGATTACATTTCTTGCTTGCATCAGTATTTTAACTTTGTCACTGAAACTTTGACATCAGGCAGCTAAAGCAAACTTCAGCCTTTTAGTGCTTTTACACATTTCAGTTGTTCCTTTACTAGAATGAAATAAATGGCTGTGTACATCTTATAAGTTTGGATTTTTTCAAAGGAGATTGTCAGAACAGCTCTTCAGGGAATAAATGGAGATATCTGTATTCATAAGCAAAGAAGATGAGTGTGTTTCCTGCTTCAGAGTAGAAAGTTCTCCTACTGTTGCCTAGCTTGGCCATGGTACCAATTCTAACTATGACTCCTACCACTTTTCATCCAGCCTCTCTGGACACCATTGAGATGTTCTGCTTTGTCTGTAAAGCGTTAATGCGTCGTTTTGTGCTAGTGTTATTACACAGGCTGTGATCTTGTGAACACTTGGATTTGCTTTGTCCATAGTGATGCAACCATTCTGAAGCACTAGACTAATGATTTCCTACAGAAATACTGTGGAAAATAGGTAAGGCAAAGCTAAATTATAGGAGTGTCCATTTTTTTAAAATTCCCTTACCTTTTTTGCTTCTACTCATGATAAAACTGGAAAAAACATATTATATCTGGAAAAAGAACACTTTGAACATGTATTCCTTAAGCTGTATTAGTTTGTTCAAGACACATGACTAACAATTTTCATTTCAAAAATGTGATGGGAATTAAGTATTTATACATTTTATTAAAATTCCCAATGCATTAGCCTTTTTCTCAAAATAGAGATGCTGTTTATTAAATTTCTGATTCCTTTATCCCAAATAATATCCTAGAGACCAGAAGCAGTTAATATTCATCCATGGTACCTACTTTGCAGGAAGGATCTGACTATAAAGATTTATGAGATGCCAGCCTGAGAACTGGTATAAACAAGATGCTCACTCTTACGTCACACTAGCCAAGTTTATAAGTATAATTGCTCAATAAGTCAAAGTATCCCTATATTTTCCAAGTTGTTTAATAAGGAATAAATCCAAAGAAAAATATTTGAATTACTCTTGAGTATAAATATAATCCTTCAAGGCCAAGGTTCTTAATTTTTTTCCTATTCCAATTTACCTGAGTTGTAACACACACTCCCTTACTAATTGATAATCACTAGTGCAGTCATTCAAAAAGTCACCCACCCCATCTACCCCGGTACATGTATGTGTGTAACATTAGAAAGATTCCTACTGCCAGAGTCACTGGTGGCTCTGAGGTAAACAGACTGAACACTGAGCAGGCAGTCCTTCCCATCGGGGACTGTGATAGTCCAGGTAAGAGGTGATGAGACCTTAACCTGGGCAGTGAAAAAGGGAAGGAGGATGGGGAGTAAATTTGAGATGTGGAAGAGAAAGAAGATAAATGTAAAATCACTTGCATGCACTAGCTGAAGCTGCTTTACAAGGCACGGTATAGAGTAGAGCAGCACGTAGTATGAGAGGGCACGATGGCCAGGTTTGCATGTGTTCGCTTGAGGTGTCTCTGGGACATCCAGATGGGAACTGTCATGTAGTTAGTGGATTGTGAGGTTGAGGCCCTGAGGAAAGATACAGGCTGGAGATCTAGAATTTGTCTGTGGATAGTTGGTGTTTGTAGCCATGACTATCGTTGAAATTTCTCAGGAGAGTATAAAGTGAACACCTAGGTCATATCTTCGGGATATATCAAGATTTTTGAGAAGGCAGAAACAACTGAGGAGGGAATCCTGGGGAAAGAGCTTGGAGAGAATCCAGGATCAAGTGGCAGTGTGGAAATCAAGAAAAAAGAGACCTGCAAACACCAGGGCACTTCCCCTAGTGCCTGCGGGCTGGGCAACTACAAAGGGTGGAGTGATCTTAATTTTCAGGACAGGAAATAAATTGCACTGAGCTGAAGATTAAATGAGTGATGAGGAAATGACAGCAAAAAGAATACTTCTAAAAGATAGATTATAGAGTGTTAATAATTTAGATGGAGCCTAAAGGTAGTTAGTTTGTGTGCTTGTTTCCCCTAACGTGTAAACTCCTTGAATATAAGCAAAGAAAATTGGGACTAGTTATTGGAGCAACAGGAAAGAAAAGAAATAATTGGTGGATAAAGATCCCTGAGCGTGCAAGTGGGGCTGTGTTTCAAAACACAGATGGATGTATTAATCTCAGACAAAAAGAGGGACCCCTCTTCCTCATTGACAGGCAGAGAAAGGATGAATGGATGAAATCCAGAGAAATGACATGGACAGAATGGTGGAACACAGAAGAAGCTCATACCTCACAGTTTCTACTTTCTCCGTGAAATGCATACAGTTTGGAAGCTCATCTGCTGGAGCTATATTCCAAATTTACTGATAGTGGAGGACATTGGGAATAACTTCCAGCTCCCACCCCCTCACTGCACTCTGCTACCTAAGATTGTATAGGGTGTGCACGTGCCCACAGACCTATGTAGGACCTAGTTGTTCCTGTTCATTCACAAAAGATGTTGCTGCATTGACTGCAAATAGCTGTAATATTATCTAGTGGTGACTGATCTTTGTAATAGATTCTGCATTATTTAAGAAATTTTATTGACTGAAGATAATATTTTTACTGAATTTGATTATATTTGAAGTATTTGAAAATAGTAATCTACTTCTGGTGTGCGTGCACGTGTATGTATGTGTGTGTGTACGTGTATGTATGTGTTTGTGTATACACATATAACTCAGAGTCGATAAGAATGTTACTTAACCAGAAAATCCCATTTCTTGAGCATACCAGAGCATCAGGGTTTATTTCATGTTGTGTGATATCACGTTCCTGTCTAATTTAAATGTTCCAGAAGCTGTCTTTCTGCATTTTGTACATATGTGGCACATCCTGGCCTCTCTGGTGTTGATGGGACCTCCTGAGCTCGGGCTCCTGATCAGAGCAGCTATGTGCAGAGCCCAGGGGGCCTGAGCGAGGGGCTGCATCTTTCTGCAAGGGTTCTGATGCCAGCTTGCACTAACCAAAGATACATTCTGCTTTTATTTCCTTACGTGGAGACACTTTTTAAAAATTTTTTTTTTTTTTTAAAGATACTTGGATGTTTTCAGGTGTTCAGGCTAATGCTATCCTTAATTCCTTTCTACAACAGGAAGCTGCTTTGGAAGCTCATCTTGTCCCTGTCTTGCACTCTCTCTGGCCTTGGCTTTTGATGGATGATTCACTGATGCAAATTGCCTTGCAGCTGCTTTGTGTCTATACTGCAAATTATCCAAACGGTAAGTAGAATCTAATCTTGCCTGTATGATAATGTACTAGAACACTAATTTTATATAATCTTGTTAAGGTGGACTTGAAAAATGTACATGTATTTTGAAGTGTTTTTCCTGCTTACTGAGGAGGACATGTTCAAAGGCAGGCTTCCTTACAGGTGTTGTGAGAGCAGACAGACATTTTCATATGTGTTTGTTGAGATGGGTGAGTCACTGGGCTACACGGGGGCTGTATAGTAGTAGGAAATGGAGTTTCATAGGAAGTTGAGAGGGTACAATTTATGATGTAAGACCTTGAAAACCAGATGAAGGTAAAAACCTTTTTAGGTTCTAGAGCAGGAGACGCATCATAAAAATTCATTCTGGGTACAGTTGGTCTGGTGATAGTTGATAGTGTGGGGGCTCCTCTTTCATTGATCAACCAGCCTTCTATTGAGAACCCACTATGGGCCAGGCATTGTAAAGAAAAAAAGGAGTGTAGGCTTGGCAGCTCTAAACAACAATCGTTTATCTCAGGTTCTGTGGATCAGGAGTGGCTTAGCCAGGTAGGTCTAGCTCAGAGGTTCTCTTGAGGCTGCAATTAATGTGTCTGCCAGGGCTGCAGTTATCTGAAGCCTTGATAGGGGCTGGAGGAGCCACTTCCGAGCTTTAGCTGTTGGTGGCCTCAGTTCCTTGCTGCAGTGGCCTCCCCATAAGGCTGCCCCACAGCGTGGTAGTAGAGCCTCTCCAAGAGCAGTGATGCGGGAGTAAGTGAGCCCAAGAAGGAAGCGACAGGCCTTTATTGCCAGTCTCGGAAGTGGATCTAGGTGATCCTCAAAAAGAGGAGAAGATGTGAAATAGCTGTTTTAGAGGAGGGAAAGCAAACACACTAAGGAAGTAAAGTAGGATTGCTGACAGTATTAAATACCCGTTTAAAATTTATGTCAGCGAGCTTGTATGCTTTCTTCCAGAAACATTCCATAGCTCAGCAACAGGGGTCTCCAAATATCAAAGAATATACAGAGAAAGGACCAGAATTCAGGGCAATCAATAGCCCGCCCAATCCTGGGTGCTAGCTTGTTCCTTGGCCTCTCCCCTGGGGTGGCCCATTTCTATAGCCAGACAGGCGAGCCCTGAACCTGGAATTCTCATTGTAGTGTATGAGATGTCTGTACAGGGTTGTCCCATTTTCAGTCTACTGCTGCAAACTTTTTCCTTCCCTTACTTCCACTTGGACAGTCTCTTACTTTATGTCTTCCAGCCTAACATTTGCCCCAGTGTGAACCAGCACACTTTAACTGCGTACTAGGTGTGAATCTGTCTGTTGTCCTCCTTTACCCTAACCCACCATTCCTTAATTTAGAGTTTAGGGAAGTAAGGAGGGAAAAAGGGCCAGTTGCAAAATGCCAAGCAAAAAAAAAAGAAAAAGTATACTTTAATATGAATCTTTTGAAACTGTAAATACTTTTATATTTTAAATGGATGTAAATATTAGAATGTGGTTAGGCTACTAAATTGAGGAAGAAACCTTTTGTTTTCCTATCTAGGTTGTTTCCAAGCAAAACTGCATCAAGTGACAATTTTGTGTAACAGTTGATGGAAATAATGGTATTTGGACACTGCTATAAAGTTGATACAGGAAATATCACTATATTTTTTTATTTTTGTTTACCCGCCTTTGATGAGTTTATTTTACAGAATGTATTTGATTCTGATCTTGTCCAACTTAAACTGTGAAGACATGAACTTTCAAAAGTTAATTGTACCTCAGGTTATGTTCCAGTAGTCTTATAGATTGAACATTAAAATGTATTTGTAATTTTCTAACCCTTTTATGATTCTTTTCCGCTTCAATAAATCTCATATGATTACATAAGCTGCTGGAACAATGCTGGAGACCCCACAGCCAGCTCTGGCTGCCTGAGAGCCAGAGGACCTGAACGAGTCACTGTGCCTTTCTGAGCTCTGTCTCTCCACCTGCCAAGTGTGACTCTAGTGTCTGTCCTGGTCCCCTTCTCCCTCCTTCCAGAGTTAATGAGTTCCTTATTTTTGTTTTCTGTGAAATGAAGCCATTGGACTCATTTCTCTCCCAGTTTTAAAATTATGTTCTTCATTATCGAGGCCTTTATTTAGATGTCTTTTTAGGCATTACTAAAAACTTATTATACTTAAAAAAAATAAACCTAGTGCTTTTAAATACTCTTGAGATGATTAGGCCTTTAGTGAAGACAGTAGACCCATTGGGTTGAATGTAGACGTCCACACCAGCCGTCAGGGCTGTTTGGCTGTTCACAGGTGAAGAGCCAAGTCATTTGGTAGACAGGTAGGCTTTTCCACTTGAGCTTCTTAAAAGAACTGAAAGATCTGAAAAGACATTGTGATGGGCTCTTATTCTTCAGGTTGCAGTTCCCTCTGTTGGTCACCTGCGTGGAGAGGAGCGCCCAGCAGCTCTCTGATGCTGTGCATTATCAAGTTGGCTTCCCAGATGCCCCTGGAGAATGCCGCAGTTCAGCAAACGGCTTTTCTGTTCCTCTCAAACCTCGCCTTGTCTCATGACTGTAAAGGAGTTATTCAAAAGGTAAGCACATCAACTCTGCTTCATCTCATACAAAAGATGCTCAGCTAAACAAACACCATCCTTCCTATCAAGGACTTGTGGGAAAAGTCTAGCATGTAATTTCTAGGATTAATTTATTATAGATTTGAGGACATTTTATTTTAAAAGATTTTAAAAGGATTAAGAGGTTCACGTTGTTTAAAGCCTGTTGACTGATGATACATGGAAAGTGACAGAAGCCAGAATATAGAGATCATAACATTTCCTCCCTAGTTAATCTTCTTAGCTTACAGATTGTGTTTTATCTCTCTCAAAAATGAGAGTTTTAGAAATACAGCTGTCTTATATTTATTTCAGATCATGAAAGTATATTTTTGGTTTTTAAAAAGACCAAATTGAGCAGTAACAATTTCAGTTCAATTTACTTTGACAAAAAGGGTTATGAAATTAAAGCCCCCTTTTCCTAGTAGACCTAACTTCTTTATGACATAATAGACAATTTTATGAGTCCCTTGGGACACCAATGCCAAAACTTGACTTCTTATCACAGATTTTAACTTAAGGTAAGAGCGTGAATGAGTTAAACAAATTCTAGTACATGTACTAATTTGAGACTCCATTTAGATGTGTTAACAGAATTCCTAACTTAGGAAAAATGCCTTAAAATTTGAATATGATCAGTTTATCTATTACTTACTAGTACATAGCAATTTCACAGTTTCTTTTCTTTTAAATGAAGGCCAAGACAAACTGCAGAAGTATTCGTAAGAATCAGTCTCCTTTTCCATTGCTGTGTCTTCACACCTCCTCTTTCCTAGAAAGATACTTTAAGTGCAGACACCAAATAAATAAAAGATCAGACGTATGAAGGAAAGGTATTTTCAGTGTTGTATTGGGGTCAGCTTGCACTGGCTCATGAGTTGTCCTTGCATATTCAGGAATTTTGCAAGCTAGTTGGCATCTTGTTGGTATCTTGAAACCAATCCTAGTGGGGGTCTCCGTACCATGCAAATGGGCATACCCTACAAATCAGGAATCCCCCTCGCCCCCCAGGGGAGCCAGTTAAACATTTACCAGCATGCAGCTGCATGCTTTCTTTCACTTCCAAAAGGTGAGGTCATCTGGAACTGGATGTACCTGGGTAACGCATGACGCAAGCGTGCAGGTGGGCACTGCTTTCCACCCTGTTTCTCTTACGGAGCAAGTGGTAGGAACTGCAGTGGGAACCCCTGGGGGGGATGAACATAAGCGCTGGTCTTGGGTCTGGTGTGTGACTTACTCTTCTTAAGCCTTAATTTCTTCATTTAAAAAATAACTAGTTTAAACAGAATGATCTCTAAGGTATTTTCAACTCTCAATCCATGATTGTGGTATTGAACTTGAAAGTATTTTGCTGTCAGTGTGGTCAGATTCAGTTTTCAGAGGCAGATGGAGTGGCTTTTCTCTGCTCTCATTAGGAAACCCCTGAGACTTCCTCTGCTGCTTTCAGTTGTCATTAGCCCTAGGCCCTCTCTGTCACTCATCAGTAAGCGGTGGGAAGTACTGCGGCACAACGAAGGTTTTCAGGCATCCAGGTTCTCTCTGCCATGTTGCGGTCCTCACATTCTACTGGTGTAAGAAGTTATCTAAAGGCACTTTAGGCCTAGCAAAAAGAAGGTACACTAGCAGCACATGTATGTTTTTAAAGCACTGCCATATGTTTTATCGCTGTTGCCAGCCCCAAATCTCTAATATCATGGTAGAATCTAGCCGAATGGGAAAGTCAAGGAATAGCATTTATGTGTAAACTTGTGGGCTATAGTTAGCAGTAATATTTTGATGATGTTCTTTCATCATTTATAACAAATGATCCACAACAATGCAAGGTGTTAGTGGTGGGGTGATGTATGGGAATCCTGTATGTTCTACATGATTGTTTTGTAAACTTACAACTTTCCTAATTAAAAAAAAAAAAGCATTTATGTGGGCTGAGAGATGAGACATAAGGAATTAGTGACAGCAGGTGTGTTTTGAAGTGGCATACAGCTTTACAGTTGCCTTTTGCTTGGATAATGTTGCTCATATTTCTGAAGCTCATTTCATTCCTATACTCAGAGTTCTTTTATGTAAAAATATTAAATTTATTTTATAGATTCAGGCCAACATCTTGATTTAGGTTCAGGAGAACCTTAGAATAAGGCAGAGTAGATTATTAAAAGAGAGATGAGATACTGTGGGCAGCTCTAAATTTTAAGTAATCACGTTTCTGCCTCTTGATCAAGCTGAGATTTCCAGCTGACTGAGTTTCTCACACTGTTGTGGGCTTCTGTTTGACATAGTACTTCTTTACTTTGTTTGACTGCCTTTCAGATAGTTAAAGGTTTGTGGGATTTTGTAGACGGGATTTGGAGGTTGAAAGGACTCTTACAGTTCAAGTAATAGAACTTTCCTATTTCTAAGTTTAATAGAATGACAGATGTTGTGAGAAATTATCTGTAATGATAAGCAGCTGGGGTAAAGTGAGTAGAAGATGTATCCATTGATATTTTTAAACACATTTGTAACTATAAAGGTTGAACCAGAGTTGTTAACTAGTATCCAGGACTGATTTGGGTTTTGCTTCTCTTTCCTTTCCATAGGATAATTTTTAATGAGTGGCAAAATTGCCAGAAGGCAGACAAAAAGGCAAAACTCAAGAGGCCTGAAAAAATCCCCACAATGAATTATCAATCCTAAATAATTGAGTTGGCTTTAGTTTACTTCATTCATCATCAGGAGAGAATTAGTAGGAATTAAAATTTGAGTGCTGTTTTGTTCTCCTTACCTTTTCCACTTATACCTGAATATAACACAGATGGAGTATTTGGGAGGTGTTTGAAGGAAGGAGAAATTAAAACTGGGGAAAAGAATACCAGTATGATAGTTCATTGGTCACCATGGGATTAGGAAAGTAATGAAAAAGGCTGAAGAAGAAAATAATATTCTCTCTGTTTACCCGCAGAGTAACTTCTTACAGAACTTTCTCTCTCTAACACTGCCAAAAGGAGGAAAGAAACAGCTCAGTCACCTGGCCATTCTTTGGTTGAAGCTACTCCTGAATATATCATTTGGAGAGGATGGGCAACAAATGATTCTGAGGCTTGATGGCTGTTTAGACTTACTGACAGAGATGAGCAAATACAAGCATAAGAGCAGTCCTTATATACCTCTTCTTATTTTTCATAATATTTGCTTCAGTCCTGCTAATAAGCCCAAGATACTGGCTAATGGTAAGATATGAACATTTGTACATGTGGTTATTCATACTATTCCATTTGGGTTGAAACACTGAAAATAATTTTACGATAATTTGCCAGGCATTTATTAAGCACACACTGTGTTCAAGGCACTATGGAAGGCAGGGGTTGTGGGAATGAATCAGACGTGGCTTCATCCTTCCAGGAATTGCCTCGAGTCTCTCGGGGTTAAAACCATGTCATCTAAGACAGACATGCTGGGTCCAGGGGGTAGCAAGGGAGTAGGAGCAGAGGGCATCCTCGCTGACCTTGCCTTCTACCCCTCTCCCACCTCTCCTTGCTGTTCCTCCTCTAGGTCTTTGAGCAAATGTTACCATTTCAGTGAAGCCTTTCCAGACCACCCTGTTTGTAACACCACCCCTTCTTCCTGCCTCCTCTCCCCCATCCTCCCATTCTCTTATCTCCTTTCCCGATTTTATTTTTCTCATTAGTGTTATCACTATCTGATGGACTTTGTGTTTTATGTGTATATTTGTCTACTGCTAGCTAGTCTTTCTTCAGTAGAACATAAGCTCTTCCAGGGCCAAAGACTTTTCTCCTGTTAGGTTCATGCTATCTCTATAGCACCTAGATTGTGCCTGCCTCAAAGTGAACACTCAGTGAGTATCTGATGACTGAGAGAGGAGGGCAGATTCTGAGCAGACAGATGAGTTCAGGACCCAAGATCAGATGGTGCAGTTAGATTCACAGAGACTTCATTCCCTGAGATGTAGGATAGATGGAGGGAAAGATTGGTGAGGATTCTGGGAAACCTTGAAGCAGAAGGAGAGAAATGAAAGTCTGTTTCTGCAACCATGTGCTGTCTATGTCTGGAGTGTGTCAAACTGCATAGGCTTGGTGTTTTAGAAGGAGACAGAGCTGGTCTTGAATGCCAGCCTCTGTGCGCCCACCACTTGGGCAGCTTAACTTTTCTCGGGCCAGTGTCGTCACCTATAAAATAATCCCTGCTTTCTTGGTTCTGGTAAGAATCAGTTTATAAACATACAGAAAGTGCCTGTCACTCTTTCTGGTACATGAAAGATGCCCAGGATACATTAATTCTCATCTCCTTCCATGTTTCTCACTTAGTCTTTTCTCAGAGGCTCTTTTTCTGTGAAACATAGAGCTTTCAGAGCAGGCTGAAGTCATTCTGCTTTCCATTCTGCTATGTGATTGTTCATGATTCTGTGTTTCCAATAATAAATATTGAATTGCTAGAAGTATTATATAGAAATGCTTTGTCTCCTTTATTAGCTTAAAGCAAATGGAGAAACTTTTGGAGAGAAGGAGCTTCCCCAAACCCACAGACTTGAGATCTGTGGACTCTGAAGGCAGGGATAAGATAAGTCACAGCAACTGCAAAATTTCTGTATGTAACTGTGAAGGGGATGTCAAGGGTTTTGATCCCTTTTCCACTTGGGAATCCTGAGAGGAGGCCTTAGCAGAGTCAACTAGCTTAAAAATCTTCCAGGTAAGGCTGCATGGCTTGACCAGTAACACAAGCTTCTGGCTTAGATGGTCAGGAGGGGCATGTGCAGTGGTGCTTGCCCTTGTTACAGGTAGAGCCAGAGGCTCCCTGTTCCTGGTAGTGCCAGGCTGGGCTTGCCCTTAAAACAACAAAAACATGCTGAGTACAATATATTAAAAGTCACCTTACCAGAATCAAGGAACTGAAAGGAGACCGGGAAACTTCCCGGCCAATTTTAATTGAAAGCCCATGTCCAGAGAGGCAAGAAGCGAATAGACGGCTCTTTTGGCTCAAGGACCCTTGCCAGTCTTGTACGCTCAACTTTGTTCAGGAGTGCCAAGGGGTGAGGTAGCACAAGAGAGCACTCTCCAAGATGGGGGTCTTCTGGGTAGCCCCACCCAGGTGAAGCTGGAACCCCAAAGAACCAACCTCTTAAGATAAGGATATACATATTACCACTGTCATTGATTTCAGGTTACCAATGTGACTTCTCTAACCTTATAGTTAAATCAATTATATTAAGAAGAAAGATAATAAATATTCAAAACTCATCACTGCCTAATTATTTAGCTACATTTTACTATTTTCTATTCTCTTGAGTTTATTTACATGGTTATATGGGAGTTCACTTCATAACTACTTGTTAAACTTAAAAATGTTTTATGCACTTTTTTGTAGTCATATTTCACAATAAAATGTGTTTTAAAAAACAAACAAACCACAGTTGCATCATCAGACGGGGCCACCACATTAGTTGTCCTATATATGTACTTTTTAAGAAATCTTTAAGAGTAACTGGCTGAAGGAGTTGACTGACAATATAAACATATTTAGACATAAGGGTTGTATATTCTGAATGCTTCATACAATATACAAAAGTTCACTTGATGATACTCAGGTGGAACACAAGGAAATCACACACTCGTTTGATGATGGGCCCTAAGGAGTACCGGCTGTTACCCTCACAAGGGAGCTCAATCTGAGAGCAATCTATAGGGGCTCATTTTGGCTGGGTCATGACTTAGGAAGCCCTGAGGGAGCAGGTTCTCCAGGGAAGGCCTTCAGGCGGGAGAGGGCTGTCTGGAGGGACTCGGCGCCTGCACTGTTTCCGTGCTGCCCCTTCAGTGCATGGCTAGAGTTCACTTTATGAGGAAGGGGCTTTTCCTCTAAAAGATTTAAAAATATTTTCCTTTGAGGAATAAAAAAGCAAAAAAGAATGACTTACATAGCTTGTTTGCTTTAATCTTGCATTCTTTTCATCTAACTAACATTTATTGCACCCCTGAAGTATGCTAGCCCTCTCGTTGGAATATATAGCAGTGCGTCATGGCCTGCTCCCAGTGGGGATCTAAAAAGAGAGAGAGATCCCAGGTACAAGAGTTTCACCCTAAGAATGAAATACGTTTATATAATCACAGATTTTAAAGAAAAACTCATTTCATACAATTTAAAAATATGTAAGAACAAGCAATAAAGTAGGTTCAAATACTGCTCTGAAACTTAAAACGCCATATTGGAAACATGCTGACAGTTTCCTTGGGACTGGACTTCTCCGAATCTTCACTTGGAGTGAGTAGGCCACTACAGGTCTCTTCTAAGCCATCGTCTGACTAGCTTTGCAGAAAAGGGACAGAGCTTGTGTGTTCATACACCTTTAAATCACTTTTTCCTCTGACACAGGAAAAACATTCCTCTAAAAATGGTTAGTCCTTAACTCATGGTATTTCTTGATTACGTAGTAGTTCATGCTAGCAATTTAGCTCATGCTAGCCAGACATTTGTAAAATAGTCTTCATAGTTTATCATGCTAGCAGATCTATTTTCTGCACACTAAAATGGGAGCTACAGTTGAATAACTCAACAGTGTAACTCATTGTGTGATTGCTTATTTCTGCCTGTTGTTGGCCTTAAATAGAATGTGACTGTGTTGAATTAGGCAGCCCTGCTTTCCCGACCATTCTGTGCCAGTCATGAAACAATTTGTTTTGAAGTTATCTTCCCACATACCACATGGTATAAAAGATTGTTTTTCCCTGATCTAATGCTACCAACTTTGGGTATATTCTGAGGGGGAAAAGGGTTACCTGACTAGTCCAGGTAAATATGCAAAGTCATGCACAGGGCTGAACTTCTTGTGTGTGTTCATTATTAGAAAAGGTCATTACTATGCTGGCTGCCTGTCTGGACAATGAGAATGAAAATATACAGAGGATTGGCGCGGCCTCGCTTTGGGCTCTGCTTCACAATTACCAGAAGGTCAGTTTTGAAATCATTGTTAATCCCTGGGGGCAAACAGCCACTCCTGGTAGGATGCATCCCTGACGGACAAAGGCGAAGACGGCGTTGCCTTTGTGGAGTCAGACACTTGGTAAACCACAGCTTGAAATTTTTTTCAGTTAATTGCTCAGATATAATACCTCAGTTCTGAGGTATATTTCTCTCTTGAATTTTCCCTGTTAGTTTCAATTGATTTACCATATCGATGCAATGATCCTAACCAGATTGTTTCATCTAAAAGATATGTCACGGAAAAATACATCTTCAAATAAAACCTAAAAACCAAGTTTTATCCAATTATATGATTCCCCTCTCTCTACTAACATCTTCGCCATTTTATACTCAGCTAAGTTCTTGTGAGCCTGTGGCAAAAGGGCTGCCCAGAGAGAGTGGCTGGTGGAATGGGCACTGGCGCCTGCTGTTTCTCTCTTCTCAGGCCACTGGTCTTCTCCCTTATTGCCCACAGTTCACTCCTGCCCAGCCGAGGGCCGAGCAGGCCCGTGTATATCTGAGTGCTTAACTACCAGCCATGCAACGTGGCTGGATTGGCGGGCCGCCCCCAGATTGGGGCTCCACTAGGCTGGGCATGCTGTGCCGTGGCGACGCTGCCTGTGCGCCCCGTGAGGATGGGGGCTGCTACCGTCATTTCCACCCCTGTGTTCCCAGGGCCTACCACACTGACTGACAACAGTAGATACTCTTGATCTGAAATCCAAGGTGTGAGGGAATGTGGATAACTAAGGTTGAGTAGTTTAAAGTAGAAAATTGAGATTAGGGAAGAAGGAATTAAGGGGAGGTAAGAAAGAACATGGGAAGGTAGAGAAAGAATTCAAGTTGACAGGGGAAAGAGATGACTTAGAGTCCAGAATAGGCAGGGGTGGCACAGTGAGAGGTAGTTATTATATTTCATAGGCTCCTGTTTCATATCTAGTCAGCAATAGCAGAATTAGTATTACGGTATCTTGATCCTTGTCACATGAGAATAAAGCTAGTTAATGTATTGTTCTGTGTTCTCTCCAGGCAAAACCGACTCTGAAAAATCCATCAATAAAAAGGAGAGTGGATGAAGCATATTCCTTAGCAAAGAAAAGTAAGTTACATTGTTAAGTAGAATATAGTTGAAAAGTATTAAATGGATTCTCTGACTAAGGGAATATTTGGACAGGCCACAACAAAGTAACAGTTTTCTACACTGATGTTTTTCTAGGATTTGAGGGGCTTTTTTTTTTTAAATCAAAATATTGTAAAATGTACAGATATTTGGTCTGTGCTTTTCCTTTAAACATTTTAAAAAATAATAAAATGTTCTGATAAATTAAGGTTTGAGATGTAATGCTTTCTTAAAACATGTAACATGTCTGTGATCTTTCTCCAAGTCATTTTTTTCTTGAACTGAACTTCCTTTGCCAGTGGCTACCACTGTGCTAAAGTGTGTTCTCAGGTGATAAGAACTGGGCCCAGTTAGAATTGACCTTGAACAGAAACTTTGATCTAACCTCATGGCATTGAATCACAGTCTGCCAAGAAGAGATCCCATTTCCCTGTATCCACACCACCACCTGGTCTGATCATGGTGTGCGATAGGGCTTTTCTTTCAAAATGCTATGGGTTTTAACACTTTAAGTGACACCAGTTTGAATGAGCATTATTATTTGAACTGTTTTTATGCTAAGTTAATGTCTTTCCTCAACTGTGATGATTTCTTGGTCATTGATTTTTAAGGAAGTAGGGTTTTGTTTGTTTCAAGTTACGACCATGAATTTCTAGAAGTAGTAAATAATTGAGTTACTTAGAATTATGCTTTGGAAGGGATAGAGCATGAAAAGAGTAAAGGCATTTCATTTGGGATTATTGTTGATGATATCAATTATGTATGTGTATTGCTTTTTATTTGTATTGTTTGGATAAACCATTAATAAACAAATATAAATTCTTAATTTTTTAATGTAAAATATTCTTATGATGCTAGTATATCAAGAACTTTAATCAAACTTTACATATAAATCCTACTCATATACGTTTGTGTATATGTCCACTCTTAAGTAATACTAAGTTTAATCAACTGGTATTTCCATTCCTCTTTTTCGGTCTCAGCTCTCTCAAACTCAGAAGGAAACCCTCTAAATGCCTATTATTTGAAATGTCTTGAAAACCTCGTGCAACTGCTTAATTCTTCCTGAGTGCCAGGATTTGTTCCAAGCTGAACGGTCAGTCACCTGAGGGTGAACTAAACTTGAGGCCACTGAGTGTAGCAGCTGTCACCTGAGGGCATGCGTCTCTGCAGCGCCGCCCTCCCTTCCCGTGGACAAGGGGGACTGATGACATTCCAAACTCCCATTCACAGCAGCTCTCAATAAACTATAGCAGCAGACAAGAAGATGATAAAAAAGAGGCAGAGAAAGTTCTGGGAACATAATCATTTTTACATTTTTTTCTATGCAATTTGCTTTGTAGAGATTTATTTAACAGTTATTTAATAAAATAAAATATTTTTGGAAACTGAAAATTGACCAATTACTGCTTGTAGACTTTTATCAGTCTTATAAATACAAATTTTAAGAATTGAAAGAAGAAGCCATTGTGTTCTGGTTGCCTTTTTACTTTTTTATTATTACTTTTTGACATGAAATTTGGTTCTTGTCTGTTTGTATAAATCCTTAACTTTTTCAAACTTTTATACTATCCAGATCATACTTGTGGGTGAAGGGATATTTATATGTAAGCATGTGTAATTTTGTGAGTAGTTTCTTTATGCAATTTTTAGTGACATTAACTCGTTTTCATATGATTTGAAAATCAGTTATATTTTAAAATTTTCACCCTTTGATTTCTGAAATGCTGTCTCATAAAGAAGGAAGAAATAGGATTTGTGGTCAGATAGGCTGGAATTCGAATTCTAGCTCATCTCAAATCAAGGGGAACAAGATTCTGAAAAGTATAGTGGATACAAATCGTACCATTGTTCAGATGTGCAGAGTACTCTATTATGTAACTCTTAGCTAACGTGTACTCCACTAAGGACTTAAATCAAAATCAATCCAAGTATGATTCATTTTCATCCAGTTTCCCAACATTTGAAAGAGAATTGTCTAAGGAAAAAAAAAGCTGAAGTGTATATACATACAATTATATTTGTATATCTATGTATACACACACATACACAGATATATACACATTGTTTAAGAAAAAGTTTTCTAATTGAATTATGGTTAACAAGAAAAGAAAAAAAAATTACCCTTTTTATTAAGTGCTGTTGGCAAAGTGCTATCAAAATAAGCCATGTTGTGCTGTTTAAGCTTAAAGTATGAGGACAAAATATATGTTAAATGCTGAAATAGAATCCAGATATGTTTGTAGTGTCTGAAAATTATTGATAGGAGATCTGGAGAAAAAAAAATCCAGAAAGCCCCAAATTCCTGGACAGTCAATTAATTTCAAGCAACAGCAATGTCAGTATTCTGGAAAATTCACCAATTTCAAAAGCAAGAATCTTAGGAATTATTTCTCCCCTTTCTTCTGGTTTCTTACATTCCATGTCACTTTTTTCGTATTACTTTGTGTCATTGATGAATAAATGAGGTGAAATTCATTATAACTTCCACCTAAGCTCTTTCTATGGTCCTGGCACTAGTCTCAGAACTTTTATTGTATAATCTCTCTTCTTCTAATATATGACTATTACTGCCATGACAGAGGTGAATAAACAGAGGCTGAGGATGGTGAATGGTTAAGTAATCTGCTTGGCTTCCATGGCTGGTGAACAGTGAAGTTGAGGTTGGAACCAGGGTAACTGCTAATAAGCCTGACATTTTTAAACCACTGTGCTGTGCTGCCTCCTTTTCATTTATTTTTTCTTTAAGTGAAATGCCTGTCTTGGGGTTTGCCTCTTACAGCTAACTACCATTTTTCTGCAAAAATTGGGTCTCTGCAAGGAAATGATCATTTCCTTCATGGTTCATTGCTTTATTGACATATCAGGGTATGCTTTGCCTCATCTTCTCTTTGGAACCAGGAAGAATTGGAGTTGATTTGTCCTAGCGTTCAAGGTAGCACCTTAGGAGGATTTGTAAGCCAGGAGCCAGCACCACTCAAGGAAGTCCCTGCTGAAGCCCCAGGGGAGGGAGAAGGGCAATGGCTTCAGGATCACTTGCTTATGATGCAGGTTGTTGTGCCTGTTGGTGTCTGGAAGGTGAATCTCAGGAGTGTGTGGCCTTCTAGGTAGTGGACAGTAATTCTTCCCGTCTGTCTCTCTTCAGATTGGGCCCAGCTGATCAATGGCAGATGTTTAAGCAGACTGTCCTGGGGTGACTGACCCACTGCCTCCGCAGCTGCCGTGGCTCTACCTTAGGGGCCCACTGGCATCCGAGTCAGCCAGGTTGCTTGGACCCACCAAAGGAAATCTTTGGGCCCATGGCCAGGAGAATTTTTAGCAGGCACTCCAAGGTGATCTTCATGCTCACCACATTGAGAACCACTTATAATCCCCCCTGATTTTACAGAAAATGTCTAGAACATGAAAATGAATTACAACGACTTACTGATAAAATCAGGCCTTGAATTTTGGTCTTTTGAAATCTACCACACATCACCCAGTTTCTACAAGGAGATCTGAAAACAAGTGTATGGGACAATTTCATGCCTCATGATCTCCAGTTTCTCCATATCAGCATTTTTGGTTGGTTGGGTTTGTGTTTGCATGCTGTGGGTGTACGTGAAAGCTGTGCCTGCTTAAATGGAATGTGTGGATGTACGTTGATTCTGAGGCTTCTGGACTTAAGACCCTGAGCAGTTTGGGGGAGGGTAGCCATTGGTTTTGAAACAGGAAGCAAGTAGGAGAATAAAACAAGCAAGACCTTGCTGGAGCCTTTTCCCACTCTCAAAAATCCCGTTCAAGATGAATAGTTGGATGCATTTTCCCTTGGTGTCCTTAAAGGATGGTGTGAAAAAATAAAATTTTGCCCATTTAACAGCAGATAACCAATTGTTCCTTGTGTTAAAAATACACATCATCTTTAGTAATTTTCCATTGCTAGTCTGTGTGGCTGCACTTTGTCCATCCCTCATTTCCTGATGCTGGTGGGATCTCAGATCTTGCTTCTGACTCATGATGGTCCTCAGATTTCACGAATTGGTGGATAAGAATAATAAGTAGCATCCCTCTTTTTGCCATAACCAGATATGGCTCTCAGTGAACAGGTTGATAGTATAGGGCTCTGGAGTCATATCCCAGGGTAAACCCTGGCTTCACCACTGCACAGCTGGGGGAATCTTGGAAAAGTCTAAGCTGTGCCAGGGATAAAGTGCTGTATCAGGGTTTTCCAGAAAAGCAGAAACAATAGAACCAAAAGAGGTTGATTTCAAGGAATTGGCTTATGCAGTTGTGGGGCTGGGAAATTCAAAATCTATAGATCATGCCTTGGCAAGCTGGAAACTTTTGGGCAGGAGCTGATGCTGCAATTTTGAGGTAGAAAATTATTTCTTAGGGAAACTTCAGCTCTTGCTTTTAAGGTCTTCAACTGATTGGATGAAGCCCACCTACATTATGGAGAATAATCTACTTTGTCACATGGTTATAATAGATGTTAACCACAGCTGGAAAATACCTTCACAGCAACACCTAGATTCGTGTTCGACTGAATAACTCTCCTTTAGGCAAGCGGACCATCATGGAGCCCCACCTTACAAAGTTGGAGAGAAGACTGAAGTGCTTTAGCACAGCACCTACATAAATGATTGTTCCTTAAAAGTTATCAGTTACTAACTTTATTAAATGCTCAACAAATTTTATATTTCTTTAACTAAAACATTAAATCTTCTCTGTCCTTGAAAATCCTCTCTCTCCTTGGGGTTGGGAGCGGGGGGTGTTGTCCGGGGAAGTGAATTGTGTTGTCAGAACTAAGGACTCCAGCATTCCAGAAAGATTGTCAGTTTCTGGTCATCTCCTGAGGTGACTGATTGCATGGACATGCAGCAAGTTGATGTGGAGGACCTATTTCTCACAAAGCCCTGAGTAAAGATATTAACACACCTGGTGCTTTGGTACATTTTAATCTTCTGCTTGACAGGTGTCTTCATTGAGTATCAGTTACTGAAATATTGCTCCTTCCTTTGGTGAAAACTTCAGGAAATTGTAACTTTCTTAAGTAGCCAAAAGAAAATCTTAGCTTAAAGAATCCATCACGTTGGGAGTAGCTCTTTTCCACTTTCTGCTGATGACCTATTGTGATCTGAAGAGTAAGGAGAATGGATAATAAAATGCTATTGTCTCTGTGAATTAGGAGACTTAGTTTGGGGGACTTTAGAGTTTATTCTAAGTTAAAAGTTATTCCTCAGAGAAGGTTCATTGTAAAACTCAAGTAATAAGTCATCAGGGTCTAGGTGAGTGTAGACCTGACCTGGAGGCCCAGGACACACAATACTCCAAGGTGCCAGGAATTCTGAGATCTGGCAGTAAAACACAAAAAGCTCCACGTGATTCCATTACTAGTGTTCCCAACCACGTTCATCTTTGCAGTTCATTCACTCCTGCCCTTTAGAAATCTGCTTCAGAAAGAAAGAGAAAAAAATCTCTTTAAAAATGTTTCACAGAAGATCCATACAGTGACCCTTGATTTTTCTCCTTAACTAATTTTGCATGAAAGCCAAGAGAAGGATATGTATTTAATGCATACTCCGAGGAAAGGAATCTTTCATGCATTTCTCCTTTTGCAGTGCTATCTTCACCTGTGGTTTTGGCTCTGCTAGTAGTAGTGCTTTCAGAGTGCCACATCCCAGTGGGTTCATCTGGGCCAGCGATTCTTTGCTTCTGATAGCAGATTGCTTGCAATTCTGTGCAAATTCTGAAAATATGATTTCTTCAGATGCTTTATTAGGATATTCTTTGGCTTACCATGGACTGAGACAGATTACTGTTAGAGATTCCCCCTCACTAGCTTTGCAATAGTTAACAAGCTGTGACTCAGTTCCCCATGACATGCATTGAGGAAAGACAGACCCCCTCCATAGCCTAAGTGACTGGCTGAGCACGCCAAAACTTGGCACTTCCCCCAAAGGAGCACTCCATAGCCTATGTGCCTGAAAGCCCGGCACGTCCCCCAAAGATTGAACAAAGAAACCACAATGTGACGGGAGCAAAGTGAGGTGGAGACCTTCACCCCCTCTAGACCAAGCCACCACCAACTCCTCCAGCATTCCAAGGACGCATAACTCGCTAGCTCATTACCCTCTAGCCATACAAGGGGAAAATTTCACCTCTAGGACTTCCTATTGGGCCCTGCACCTCACTTGAACCCTCAACTCCCTCCCACCAACTATCATTTCCCCACCTATGAATGTACTGTATAAATGCATATTCCCTCTTTCCAGGGATGGGCTGAAGTCTATTCTTCAGACACCCTTTGCTGAGAGGGCTTCTAAATAAACTTCCTGCCTGCAATCTTCAGTACCCACGTCCCAGTAAGTGCCGTTTGCCCAAAACATGGTGCCGAAACCTGGGACTGGTGTCGCGTTGAGACCGATCAATTGGTGAGGAATCTCCACCCTGCCACTGCCAAATGCCCATCTGTATTAGTCAGCCAAAAGGGTGCTGATGCAAATTACCAGAAATCTGTTGGCAATTACAAAAGGGTATTTATTTGGGGTAGAAGTGCACAGTTACCAGGCCATAAAGTAAGTTTCTTCCCTCACCAAAGTCCATTGCCATGTGTTGGGGTAAGACAGCTGCCGACATTTGCCAGGGTTCAGGCTTTTTGAGTTCATCTCTTCCCGGGGCTCTGTTTCTCTCTGGGCTCAGCTCCTCTGTTTCCTCCACAAGGTCAACTGTAGGCTCTCAGGTGAACGGTTCATCTCTTTTCCCAGGGCCTTCTTCCTCACAACCAAGCTCTCTTCCCCGGGGCTCTAGCTCAAGACTCCAACATCAGAACTTCAACATCAAAACTGCTCCAACTCTGTCCTTCGCCATGTCTTTTTATCTTTGAGACCCCACCCACCAAGCGGTGGGGCTCAATGCCCTACTGACATGGCCCAGTCAATGCCCTAATCATAACTTAATCATGCCCAGATGAATAGACCAGTTTACAAGCATAATCCAACATCTATTTTTGGAATTCATAACTATATCAAACTGCCAAACTGCTACACCATCCAACACCAGACATCAAATCTCGGCTGGGTGAGTTAAGGATTTCCCTGCTGGAGGATCCTGCTCTCTCTCTCCTTTTTCTGTTGTCCAGGACAACCCGCTGAAAATCCTAGCACTAAGTCAATGATCCTCACTGTCCACAAGTGCCACAGTGGGCGGAAGGTCTGCATCCTCATGGGAAGAAACTCCTGGGCTCCAGAAATCTGGCTCCAAGTGTGGTTTCCTGTTTCCTTGGGCGATTTCTGACTGATTTGGAGACACCCATCTCACTCAGAGTCTCCCTGTCCTAGAAATCTTTAGTCTCGTCCAAGCCACCTAAAATAGGGAGTTCAACTTCAGCCCCCCAAAAACTATGCCTCTGGGTTGTTGCCTTCATAACCTTAAAACTCTGTACCCGGAAGGAGACACCAGACCAAAAAAGTTCATTTTCTATTCTACTTCTGTGTGGCCTCAATACAAATTGGACAATGAAAGTCAATGACTGGAACACGGCACTTTCAGTTTCCAAGTTCTCCGAGACTTAGAGAACTTTATTCAGCACAATGGCAGGTGGTCAGAGGTTCCTTGCATTCAGGCCTTCTTTTATCTTCTCAACTACCCCTCCCTCTGCTAGTCCTGTTCCTCCTACCAAATTCTTCTTTTACACCAGAAATGTCCTCAGAAACCTTCCTCCTCATCACTTCCACTCCCTAAAACTTCTGAACACTCCGACTTTGATCCCTCAGATCACACCCTCCCATACTTCCTCCATATAATCCTCCGGTTTCGTCTCCAGACTCACCCTCCACTCCTTCTTCCTCTCCCCCCTCGTCACGCTGCCTTCTACCCCTCCCTTCTCCCCTCCTCACACTCATTGACAGGGACTACCTCCCTCTCCTTCCACGCCGCAGCCCTCCACCTCTGTCAGCACGCAGGCTTCTAACTCCACACGGATGCCAGCTCCTCTCTTACCCCTCCAGGAAGTAGCAGGAGCTGAAGGAATAGTCAGAGTACATGTTCCTTTCTCACTCTCAGATTTATGCCAGTAAATTTATGCCAGAGGACCAGTTAGGATCTTTCTCTGAAAACCCCGCTACATACATTAAAGAATTTCAACACCTCACTCACTCATATGGCCTCACCTATCAGGACACATACATTGTACCTCCTCCACAACTGCAGAGGAAAAAAAAAAACACATTTGGACTGCTGCTACTGCTTTCACAGATTCCATGCATACCCAAGATCCCAATAGGCACCTGGTAGGCCCCACTGCAGTCCCAACCACTAACTCCCCCTGGGATTACCAACCAGGCTCTCCCAACCTTGCTCACATGGCCCATTTCTTAACATACCTAATAGAAGGCATGAAGAAGAGTGCCCTTAAGGCAGTTAATTATGACAAAATTAAAGAGATCTCACAAAAACCTGATGAAAATCCAGCTGCCTTCATGAATAGATTAACCAAGTCTCTCCTTAAATATACTAATTTAGATCCTGATTCGGATTCTGGTCAACTGTACTTACACACTCACTTCATCACTCAATCTTATCCCAATATTAGAAAGAAACTACAGAAGTTAGAGGACAGCCCTCAAACCCCTCATTAAACACCTGATTAAACACCTGATTAAAGTGGCCTTCAAGGTCTTTAACAATAGAGAAGAGGACGCTAAATTAGAAAAGCACAAATGAGATCAGGCTAAAGCCTTCCTCCTAGCTTCTGCCCTCAGGTCCAATTCTCGGAAACCTAATCCTTCTTCTTCCCTCTGGCTACCCCCAGGACCCTGTTTAAAGTGTGGAAAGGACAGGCATTGGGCACACTCGTGCCCTGACCCCACGCCACCACTGGGGCCTTGCCTGGTGTGTCACCGCAAAGGCCATTGGAAGTCAGACTGTCCTGAAAACCCTGTTTCCAGGAAAGTTCCTCCAGCACACCCTACAGATCCAGAGTGGAAATCTTCCTTTCTAGACGTTCTTGGACTGACGAAAGACAACTGACAGGTCCCGGGTTCGGAATGGCCCCACATTACCATCAGTAAGTCCAAACCAAGGGTTATCATCAAGGTTGGAGGTAAGCCGATCTCCTTTTAAATTGACACAGGGGCCACATATTCAGTCCTCCTAGAACATTCAGGACCGTTATCCACTTCCTCAATCTCTGTTGTGGGAGTTGACCGCATCCCTTCTTCTCCTTTAATTACCAAACCACTCATATGCTCAATAGAAAAGCACACGTTCTCCAACCAATTCCTCATTATCCCTACTTGTCCCTCCCCACTCCTAGGCCACAATATACTGTCTCAATTCCACTCCTCCATTTCCTTTACACTTCCCTCCTCCCAAACCAACTTCCTTCTCCTCCTGTCTACCACACCCACCCCCTCCCAGGTCCCTACTGACATTCCTCCCGTATTGCAGAAGGAGTTCTACCCCAGGTCTGGGATACCAGTTCTCCTTCAGTCTCATCACACCATCTCCCTGTCAGAATAGTCTTAAGAAAACCCTCCTCTTTCACAAATATTCCTCAGTATCCCCTATCCATCTCTGCCTGATGAGACTTGAAACCTACTATTGACAAACTCTGTGCTGCTGGCCTTCTGCGCCCAACTAACTCACCCTTTAATACTCTGATCCTAGCAGTAAAGAAACCAAATGGAAGCTATCGCCTTGTACAGAACGTTAGAACTATCAACGAAGCCACACTGCCCTTCGTTCCCCTAGTTCCTGACCCGCACAGTCTTTCGTCACACATACCTCCTCAAACTACACATTATATCGTAATTGACCTCAAAGGCGCCTTTTCCACTATTCTCCTAGACGAGGCTTCCCAAGACATTTTTGCCTTTACTTGGACAGACCCTGAAGACATCCCAAATCCCCAACAACTAACATGGACAGTTCTTCCCCAGGGCTTTAGAGATAGTCCCCACATTTTTGGACAGGCCCTATACCGAGACCACTCCAACCTTCAACTCCCTTCTAGTACTCTTCTCCAATATGTCGATGACCTACTCCTTAGCCCCTCCTTACAAACCTCCATAACCCACACTATCACCCTGCTTAACTTTCTCGGTAATAAGGGGTATCGTGTTTCCCCAAGCAAAGGACAATTTTTTAAATCTGAAGTAACCTGTCTGGGGCTCCATCTTTCCGCCTCACATAAGCATCTAACTGCAGGCCAATCCAACTCATCAAAAGCTATCCCCTCCCACAGAACAAAACAGGCCTCCTTTCTTCCCTAGGGCTTGTCAACTTTTTCCATCTCTGGATTCCAAACTTCAGACCCATATCTAAACCTCTCTACCAAGCTGCTTCTGGCAACTTACATGAGCCACTTGATCGTCCTCGATCGCTCAAACTTCCCTTCAGCAGGCTTAAAGAAGCCCTATTAACTGCACCTGCTCCAGCTCTCCCCAATCCTTCTAAACCTTGCTTTCTCTATACAGACACCCAACACGGATATGCTCTAGGGATCTTAACACAGCCATACGGCCCTGAGAACCGAATCACTGCCTACTTCTCCAAACGGTTCGATCCCGTGATCTCGGCTGGCCCGCTTGCCCCAGAGTCCTCGCTGCTGCTTTCCTCCTAGTCCAAGGGAGTTTTAAACTGTCTCCAATAAACCACCTCGATGTTTTCTCCTCATATTCCCTATCTCCTCTTTTAACTCACAAAGCTACTGCAGCTATTTCCTCCACCCGTCTTCAAACCTTCCATGCAACCCTTCTACAAAACCCTGGCGTCTTCTTACACCGCTGTCATCCCCTCAACCCTGCCACCCTCCTCCCCTCTGAACCCGACCCAACCCTAGAAACGCCTTACACAGATTACACTCATGAGGTTGGTCCTTGCCCAACCTCTTCCCAATATCTCTGACATCCCTCTTCCTAACCCTACCCAAACATGGTTTATTGATGGCAGCTCCCCCAAACTTAATAACACCACCGAAGCCGAATACCCTACCGTTACCCTAACTGAGACGGTTTAATCGGGTCCCCTCCCCTCTGGCACAACCTCACAACAAGCTGAGCTCATAGCCCTAATCAGAGCACTGATCAGAGGCAAGGGACAAACCTTAAACATCTACACCATACCATATCATACACTCACATGCCTCCATCTGGTGAGAAAGAGGATTCCTGATTTCTAGTGGGCCCTCTATTGTCAATAAAGATCTTATCCTACAACTACTCAAGGCAGTATCATTCCCAACACTGCAAAGGGCACCAGAAATCAAACCCCCTACCTCTCTTGGCAATAACCAAGCCGACACTGAAGCCAAAGTCCAGGCTACCCGACCACATTCAGGTTCAAACTCCACTGCTATGCCCGTTCTCCTAGCACTTCCATATCCTGCCCTCCCCTTATACACCTGAAGAAACTCTAAAACTTCCCCTTGTGGGAGCAAAGCAAGTCGAGGGGTGGTTCACGAAAGACGTAAAAATCCTTTTACCCGAATTACAAAACATAACATTCTCACTTCCTTACACAATCAATGCCACGTAGGCCACAGACCACTCTCACTATCTAATTTCCTACATTGTCCTGATTTCTCAAAACACTTAAAGACGAGCACGAGAAACTGTTCTATTTGTCAACAAATTAATATCCACGGGAATCCTACTCCCCTTTCTTTTAAAACACACCAGTATAGAGGCTCCAAGCAGGACAAGACCGGCAATTAGACTTCACCCACATGCCACCGGTGAAAAAGGTTAAGTATCTCCTAGTCCTCATAGACACCTTCTCTGGGTGGGTCGAAGCTTTCCCAACAACCTCCAAATGGGCAGATGTTGTTAAAATCCTGTTAACAGAAACAATCCCCAGATTTGGCCTTCTCTCTTCCCTGCAGTCAGACAACAGAACGGCTTTTACTTCACAAGTCACGCAGGTAACCTGGAAGTTCCATATCCCCTACAGGCCCCAACCTTCTGCAAAGGTGGAGCGTATGAATGGAATCTTAAAACAACACTTAACCAAATTAGCAATGCAGATACAAACACCTTGGACTGAACGCCTACCCTTAGCTCTCAGGAGAATCTGAAGCCTTCCTTGAAAACCACATTTCCTTAGCCCTTTTGAAACCATGTATGGATGTCCCTTGGCCCTCACTAACATTCCTAACATTCCTTCTCAGCCACCTGCAGACACTCGCCCATCAGCTGACTGACTCCACGCTTCCTGCACGGGAGCCCTCTGCCCCCTCACTGCTCATTCGCCCAGGTGACTGGGTAGACCTGAAGACCTTACACGCTAAACCCTCAACCCCGAAATGGATGGGTCCTTTTCTTGTTCTTCTAACCACTCCCACTGCAGCAAAACGTTTAAACTTTCCATAGTGGACACACTTTTCCAGATTGAAACCTGCCCCACCACCTCCTGTGAACAGTGAAACACCAGATCCTGAAACTGCAGACAAGTGCAACCCTGAAACTTCAGATAAGTACACCTGCGAACCTCTCGGAGATCTGTGATTGAAGCTCACAAAGGAGAGGTGACAAAACCCCAAATCAGACCTCTCACAACACCAGCCCACGTGATACACCTCAGAGCCAGCACCTTTTGTAGAATTCTCTCCGTGCACTTAACTGACTTTGTTACCCCCTCTACCCTTTCACTCGAACAATATCTAGACATCATTTGGGACCCGTGGTTGCAGGGAGACTTTTCCGATTTTTATCCCGAAGAAATCCTTTTCTTCTCCTTTCCCACCCTCTTCCTTTTCTTCGCTGATTAAAGTCACAATGAGCAGCCTATATTTCACCCTTTCGCTATTCCCCATACTAATTGCCCCAAGTACTTCCTACCATGCCCTCACCAAGACCATCCAAACCACAGCAACTGCTGTCAAGCACTCCAATTGCTGGATATGCCCGGAATCCACCCACTCTGAAACTCTACCCCTGCTCACCTTTCCTCTAAGCCCAGAAACCCTCCTGCATATCCGCCCACAACACACTGGTTTTGGTAGTCGGTGGGTTACAGAACCCCCCCACCAAGCTTGCCCGAGTACGAAGATGTACTTATTCTTTGTCAAACCTTAAACAAATTAGAAGACTCTCAACCAGCAGAAAATTCAAACTCCATTGGTGCAGTCACAGTCTGAATGGACAAACCCTTCCTGGTTTTAAACTCCTGTCCTCACGAGCTGATGCAGCCAGCTTAGGGCACACACCCACTGCACCCTGCAACCATACTCCGCTCTTTGACGCAACTACACTGCGATGGCACGTGAACCTAGAAGTACCAAACAAACATCTCAATTCAACCCTCGTTTGGAACGATTCAGGCATCAACCAAACGCTTCTGACACACATAAGTAGCAAGAATTATAGTGAAAACATTCTGTGCTTTAACAGCTCTTACAGATAAACTGAATTATTTGGCCTAGGGACTCAATTGGGACAAGTATACAACTTAACCAAACTAAAACCTAGAAAAAAGCCCAAAAAATCTCTTTACTTTTCTCTTTCGAAATCTTCTTTGCCAGAGTCATTTAACCTATGACCCTCCTGACCGTCATTTCTCCCCACTTGGCGTAAATGTGGTGTATGGCAGAGCCCAGGTATTAATCTTTCCAGCCATCCGCATTCGTATTTTATCCCCTCTGGGCCCTCGACAGCACTAAGTATTGCAGGCCCTGGTGTTTAGTTTCTATGGTAACACCGCATACCTAGTACTTCCTGGTGTGTGGACAGGAACCTGTACTACAGTATCTATCATCCCAAATACCACCATCCTAGAACCCCAAGAAATGGCCTCTTCTGGACAGGTACCTAATCTTGATTCCTTTCTTGAAACCTCACTCCAACCTCAAAAACGAAAGGAATGAAAGAAAAGACATTTCTTAGGAGACCCAGAATTTGGATTTCGTGCCCATGACAATCCAATATTAGAAAAACCCGGTATAGGACACTATCTTCGCAGCCTGTTTTGGTTCACTGGAACCTCACTATTAAAACAATCGATCTTAAATATTTCACTCCAACTACAACTATCCTGGAATGCAACCGTGCAGGCCATAAGCAATCAACAGCTGGAAATAAATAGCCCAGCATCAGTCGTCATACGAAACAGAAGAGCATTGGGGGTTCTCACAGCAGCTGCAGAAGGCACCTGTGCAATCATAAATGAGACTTTATATTAGCAGAACTGGACAGGTAGAAGAAAGTCTTAAAGTCTTGAAAATGAACATAAATATCCTTCAAAGGGCCCGAGATAATAATTAGGGGAATCCATCACCGCTATCCCCATCGCTCTCCTAGGATCAGTCCCCTCACCTGTTTTAACACTGTCACTGTTGCTGTCACTGCTGCCCTGTGTTGGCCCTGGTCTCTCACAGCTCCTCGTCTGGTTCACGCACCGAATTGTACAATCAACGACCCAGGAATACGTGGGTGGCACCTTCCTGATACGTGACAATCAATATCAGCCTCTGCAGCACCTGAAACCAGCACCCACGGACAAGATGGAAGGGAAGTTTCCCCCGCCAGAAAGCAGCAGGATCAAATCAATACCCTGAATCCCTTCACCCTCCCATCCTGCCCAGTACCTTATACCCCAATACCCAGGTCCCCCATCATGTGTGTGTGTGTATATATATATATAT
>JAQZBX010014557.1:0-38497 GCA_029593785.1 Cabassous unicinctus
TCTATCTTGGAGAAAGGTCCATGAACACTTGAGAAAAAAGTACAACCTGTTGTTTGGGGATGCAAAGTTCTATATATGTCTGTAAGACCTAGCTCATTTATCATATTATTCAAGTTCTGTTTCTTGATGGGTTCTTTATCCAGTTGTTCTATCCAATGAGGAGAGTGTTGTATTGAAGGGAAGTAAGGGCTCTTATTTTTCTTTGTAAACTTTCAATTTCTCATTTGTGTTCAACCAGTGTCTTCTTATTGAATTTAAATACCCAGCAGTTATCCTTCTTTATCCAGTTGTTCCCTGCTGCCCTAAGGTTATTCTGTGCCTTTATTTATCAGGTGGCTTTGCTCATGATGGGGCATGGTTGAGGCTGAGATTGACAACCTACCTGGGATGAGACTTTTGTCACAGCTTCCAGCCCCTGAAATCTGAGTTTTCTAATCAATTGTCACCCCCTGTACTGGACCCAGTCTCCTAGGTGGACAGGGTACTCTCCATGCTCTGTCATGAGAGAGATGGCTCTTTGTTCCTCTCTTTCCTGTGGTATCTTTGAGATGAGAGTGCAGTAATTGTTCATGGTGCATAGGGTAAATCTATCTGCCCTGCCCACAAGAGAGTGTGCACTTCCTCTCCATCCAGGGGAGTCAGGTGTTCAGCAGCACTTCATGGTGGGCAGGGTGAATCTGCAGTCACTGCCCCCAAGAAAGTGTGCATTTTCTTTCCTTCCATAGGTATTGGCACCCCACTTGAATCTGCCTGCTCTGCCTTGAGATAGTGTTCAAATTGCACCAAATTTCCACTACTGCTCCATGTGGGGGGTTAAACAGTGGGTTTCCAAACTGGGTGCACTGGATCTGATACCTACCACCTGGGAGACCAGTGGGGTTTTCAGGCACCCTGGCTTCCTCTTCTGCCAGGAGTCAATGCCACTCAAATGCTGTTGACTTCTTTGTGGTTTGGGTAGATTTAAACCTCAGCTATGCTTAAGATTGGAATCCAGCTACCTGAATTTGCTAATCAACAGCTTTAGTTGGTCCCAGGCCACATCCCTTCCCCTGCTTTTGGGAAAGAGAGCTTCTGCTTTCAGCAGAGGAGTAGGTTAGGAGGCAGCCCACCTCATCAGTTGGGATGGGCAACTGCCTTTGCAAGTGGAGTAATGTGCTCACCTCCAGATGGTCATTATCCACTTACTGTTCTGACCTGGATAGTGCACTGTGATCTTCTGGTCTATGGAGTCCCTAAAATGTTAATCTGGAGAGATCCTGGCTGATTATTAGTTGTCCTGTGGGATAAGCTTATTCTTAGTGCATCCTACTCTTTTGCCATCCTGGAATATAAATTTGAAGCCAATATCATACTGAATTCTAGGCTAAGTAACATCTATTATACATCTATTGTATCAATAACACTGATAAAATAGTCAAATAAATTAATGATTTTATTCTTTTCATATATAGGTCAATTAATTTTGGGGCCACTGCCTTGCCAAAGAATTTTCATTCTAGTTGACTGAATTACCTATAACAGCCATTTACTTTGAATCAGTTGGTCATTAACACTAAGTCTGATATTGATGTTTTAATGATAAGCTTATGGTTATTATGTCAAGTAGTTCATTGACATTATTGGTTTATGGAAAAGTTCCAAAATAAGAGTACCACTGAAATATAGTATAAAGTATGCATGCATATTAAAATTAATTACCAAAAGAATTAATTTGCAAATTGATTGCAATTTGACACAAGTATGTTTAATAATTGCAATATACAGAATCATGAGCACCCAATTAAATAAAATTTAAGGAAATATTCTGTAAAGTTTATCCAAAAAATGACAAACATAATAAAGTAAATAAAATTAAGTGCATGTTTTGAATCTTGTTCCTACAAAAAAATGGACATATAGTACATTTGAAACTCTTTATAAACACAAAATAAGAACTTCATGATTTGGTGAAGTCAATGAGTAGATGTATGATATGTTTGCACTTTCCTGGAGGGGAAAGATTAGGCCACTTCTCTGTCTATCTCTGGAAGATGATTATAAAGCATCAATAATTCAAATTCCAATTTTGACAGTAACATGTTAACAACAGTCTGATTAGCTAATTTGAATGTACACATTAAATCTTAAGTAGTGCTACAAAAAAAACAAAACTAATTTAGCTATGTGTCATTGTCTGGTTTAAAAAAAAACTAAAAAATAGGAGGAGATGCAGAATGTGGAATGACTAATAAAGGATGTCCAAGCAAATATCATGAAACAACTTAATGAAGTGAAGGAAGAGATTAAGGATATTAAGAAAAAACTGGGGCAGCATACTGAAAAAATTGTAAACATACCTAAAAAGATAAAGGATCTGATGGTGATGAATGCCACAATGCAAAAAATCAAAAATATGCTGGAAGCCCATAAAGGCAGATTTCAACAGGCACAGGAAAAAAATCAGTGATGCAGAAGACGGTACATATGAAATCAGACAAATAGTAGTACTTATAGATAAAAAAAATAGAAAAAGTCCAGCAGGGACTCAAGGATTTGGATGACAACACAAAAGGCACAAACATTTACATTATAGGCATTCCAGATGGAGAAGAGAAGGGAAAGAGTCAGAAGGAGTGTTGGAGGAAAAAATGGCTGAAAATTTCCCAACTCTTTTGAGTGACATGAACATAATGTCAGGAAGTGACGCAAACCCCAAACTGCATACGTCTTAATAGGCTTACCCCAAGACATATTATTAAATTGTCTCATCTCAAGACAAAGAAAGAACACTGAAAGCAGCAAGAGAAAAGAGGTCCATCACATACAAGGGAAGCTGGACAAGATTAAGTGTTGATTTCTTATCTGAAATCAATGAGGCAAGAAGGTAGTATTGTGACATAATTAAGATGCTAAAAGAAACATAAAACTGTCAGTCAAGGATTCTGTATCCAGTAAAGCAGGCTTTTCTGAATACCAAATGAAGGAGAATTCAAAATATTCACAGATAAACAGAAATTAAGGGAGTTTGTCAACAAAAAACTTGCCCTTTAAAAAATACTACAAGGAATTTTGCAGGTTGAAAGGAAAGAAACAAGAGTCAAACGGTTGGAGGATAGTGTATGAAGGAAGGTTATTGGTAAGAGTAACTAAAAAGATTAAAAGAGAAATAAAAACAGCGTATGACATATATAAACCTAAAGAAAATATGGCTAATGTAACAAATGCCTTGAAAGTAAAAACATTGAATGTTAATGGATTAAACTGTCCAATCAAGAGACACAGATAGGCAGAATGGATAAGGAAATATGATCCATCTTTATGCTGTCTATAAGAAATTCAACTCGGACCCAGGGACATAAAGAGGTTGCACGTGAGTGGTTTGAAAATATTATTACATGCAAACAATAATAAAAAAAGGATGGGAATAGCTATACTAATATCAGACAATACAGTGTTTATATGCAAAACTATTGTAAGAGACAAAGAAGGACACTATATATTAACAAAAGGGGAAATATATCAAGAAGAAAGAAATCATATACATTTCTGCATCAAGCCAAGGCACCTCAAAATACATGAGGCAAACATTGGAAAACTTAGTGGAGAAATAGATGACTCTACAATTATAGTGGGAAATTTTAATACACCGTTATTACCATTAGATAGACCATCTCAACAGAAGGTCAATAAAGAAACAGAGACCTTGAATAGTATGTTAGAGGATGTAGATTTAATAAATATAAAAGAACATTACACCCAAATAGAGTGGGATACACATTCTTTTCAAGTACACATGGATCATTCTCCAGGATAGATGACATACTAGGCCACAGAACAGCTATCAATGAATTCAGAAAGATTAAAATTATACAAAGTAATTCTCTCACCACAATGAAATGAAGCTGGAAATAAGTAAGTGGCAGAGAACCAAATTAAATACAAAGATATGGAAGTTAAAGAACACACTCTTAGGCGATCTGTGGGTCAAGGAGGAAATTGCAAATGAAATCATTAACTACCTTGAAATAAATGAAAATGACAAATGCAATGTATGAAAACCCATTGGAAGAAGCAAACGCAGTGCTGAGAGAAATTCATACCATAACTGCCTCTGTTAAGAAAGAAGAAAGAGTGAAAATCAAAGACCTAACTGTACACCTGGAGGAATCAGAAAAAGAACAAAAAACTAACCCCAAAGCAAGTAGAAAGAAGGAAATCACGAAGATTGGAGTAAAACTAAATGAAATTGAAACTAAGAAAGCACTAGAAAAAATTAACAAAACCAAAAGCTAGTTTGTTGAGAAGATTAATAAAATTGACAAACCCTTAGCTAGACTAACAAAGAAAAAAAGAGAGAAGATGCAAATACTTAAAATAACAAATGAGGAAGAGGATATAATGACTGATCCCACAGAAATAAAGGGCATCGTAAGAGAATATTTGAAAGATTGTATCTCAACAAGATGGATAACAGATAAAATGGACAAATTTCTAGAAAATCACAAGCAGCTTATATTGATGAAAGAATATGTTAATGAAGTGAACAGACCAATCACAAGTAACAGGATTTAATTAGTTATTTAAAAATCTTCTAATTAATTAGTGTGCAGGACCGGATGGATTCACAGGTGATTTCTGCCATTCATTCTGGAAAGAATGAACACCAATCCTGTGTAAAGTCTTCCAAAATTACAAGTGACAGAAACTTTGCCTGACTCATTCTATGATGCAAACATCACCTTAATACCAAAGCCGAATAAACATGCCACAAGAAAGGAAAATTATAAACCAATCTCTCTAATGAAACGGGAGCTATCTCAATATCCTTAACAAAATTCATGCTAAATGTATTCAACAGCATATCAAACATTTTATTTACCATGACCAAGTGAGTTTCATCCCTCATATGTAAGGATGGTTCAACATAAGAAAATCAATCAATGTAATACACCACATTAACAGAATTTTAAAATCACATGATCAACTCTGTTGAGGTAGAGAAAGCATTTGACAAAAAACAGCACCCCTTCATTATTAAAAAAAAAAAAAAAACGTTAAAAGATAGGAATAAAAGGGAATTTCCTCAACATGATAAAGATTATATATGAAATAAACCACAGCTAACATCATATTCAATGGTGAAATGCTAAATGCTCTCCCTCTAAGATCTGGTACAAGATAAGGATGCCTACTGTCACCTCTCTAATTTAACATTGTGTTAGTAATACTTGCTCGAGCACTTACCATGGAAAAAAGATATAAAAGGCTTCCAATTGAAAAGGAAGAATTAATAATTTTACTATTTGCAAAAGACGTGATCCTATACATAGAAAGCCCTGAGAAACCTACAATAAACCTACTATAACTGAAAAATGAGTTCAATAAAGTGGCAGGATACAAGATCAGAATGCAAAAATCAGTAGCACTTATGTACAGCACTATAAAGAAATTTTAGGAAGGAATCAAGAAAAATATTACATTCATAATAGCAACTGAAAGAATCAATTAGCTAAGAATAAACTTAAGTAAAGTTATTAAGGATTTGTATGCAGAAAACTGCAGACCTTGATAAAGGAAATCCAAGAAGACTTAGATAAATGGAAGAATTTTCCTGTTCATGGGTTGGAATACTAAACATCATTAAGATATCTGTCCTACCAAAATTGATATACAGATTTAACACAATCTCAATAGATTTACATTTTTTTCTGAATTGGAAAAGCTAATTATGAAATTTATTTGGAAGGGCAAGGAGCCCTGATAGCCAAAGACATATTGAACAAGAGAAACAAAATTGAAGGAAACATACTAGCTAACTTTAAAACGTATTACAAAGCTTCAAAGGTCAAAACTGCATGATATTTGCATAAGGATAGTCATACTGACCAATGGAAAAGGACTGAGTGTTCTGATATAGATCCTTGCATATATGGTCAACTGCTATTCAAAAAAGTAACAAAGCCCACTCAACTGTGAGAGAATGGCCTCTTCAATCAGTGGTGCTTGGAAAACAGGATATCCTTATCCAAAAGAATAAGAGAGGATCACCATCTCCTTCCCTGTAAAAAAATTAACTCAATATGGATCAAAGATCTAAATTTAAGAGTGAAGATCACAAAGCTCCTAAAAGATAATGTAAAGAAGCACCTCCAAGATCTGTAGTAAGAAATGGTTCCATAAACTACACCCAAATCATGACCAATGAAAGAAAAAATCAATATATGGGGCCTCCTCAAAATTAAAAAATTTTTGTGCTTCAAAGGAGTTTGTCAAGAATGTAGAATGACAGCTGACACAATGGGAGAAAGTATTTGGTAACCATCAATCTGATAGGGGCTTTAGCAGTTTGGCATTGTTTATGAATATGAAAAATAGATATTGGATTATGTTTGTAAACTGGTCTGTATCTGGGGTGTTTAAATTATGATTAAGGCTTTGTTTGGGCCACATCAATAGGATATCACAGAGAAAACTACATGGCAAAGAGTTGAAGTTTTGAGCTGGAGCCTGGAAAGTGAGCAAAGCAGCTGAGCTCGGAGAGAATTGAGCCCTGGGGAGAAAGACAGAGATGGTCAACTGATAGTCTACAGCTGGCCTTGTGTAGAGAGAAGGGAAGCTAAGCCTGGAGAGAAACAAGCCCCAGGAAGAGAGGACCTAGGAAGCCTGAACTCTTGGCAGATGTTGGCACTCATCTTGCTCCAACACATGGCAACAGTCTTTGGTTAGGGAAGTAACTTAAGCTTTATGACATATTAACCACAAGCTTCTACCCCAAGTAAATATCTGTTATAAAAGCCTGGCATTTTGCATCAGCACCCCTTTGGCTGACTAATACAAAGGTTTAATAGCCAACATATATAAAGAAATCCTACATCTTAAAAAATAAAAGACATTTCTCCAAAGAAGAAATACAATAGGTATAAAGCACAAGAAAAGATGCTCAACATCCTTAGCTTTTAGGGAAATGCAAATCAAAATTAGAATGAGATATCATCTTAAACACATTAGACTAGTGGCTAATAAAAACATGGAGGTCTACAAGTGTTTGAGAGGATGTGGAGGAAAGGGAACACTTATGCACCATAGTTGGGAATGTAGAATGGTGCAGCAATTATGAATGACAGTTTGTTGGTTCCTCAGAAAGATAACTATAGAACTATCATATGATCCAGTAATCCTAATTCTGGTTATATAACTAGAGGAATTTAAAGTAGGCACTCAAACAGATATATGCAGAACAATGTTCATAGTGGCATTATTCACTATTGTCACAAGTTGGGAAGCAACCCAAATGTCCATCAACAGATGAATGGATAAGCAATCTGTGGTATATACATACAATGGAATATTACTCAGCTGTAAGAAGGAATGCAGTATCAGCACACTGGAAAACATGGATAATCTTGAAGACCTTATATTGAGTGAAGTAAGCCAGGCACTGAAGGACAAATATTACATGAGCACCCTGATATGATTTAAGCAAATTGAGCAGACCCACAGACCTAAAATCTGGATGACAGGTTATCAGGAGAAATAAGGGGAGTACAGGGTGGTGATCTGAGGCTCATATGAGCAAAATCTATGTTAAGTTGGTAGGGTGTGGTTGGGCAGTGGATAGGCATGAGAGTGGTGCAGTGATGTGTTTGGATTTAGTAGTGCTAGTCTTTGAGTGGGAGTTGGGTGGTAAGATTCGCTAGGACTATCCATGGAACTGGGGAAAGGGTTGGAGAAGGAGCATGTGAACAATTGTGATTTGGAGGTCTGTGGTTAAAACTAAAATATTGGGAATATGCTTTTGGCAAATGTGGCAGGGGAAGCTTACTAGTGTAGGGAGTCAGGGTTGGGGGATATATGGGATTGGCACACCTGAGGTATGCTTGTATGGAATATGTAACTGTTCATTTTGTTGTAGTTTATTTTTATCTCATTGGGTGGACATACACACAATAAACAAGAAAATATTAAACTCCAATCATGTGGCATCCTGCTATGTTCTCAATTGGAAGGAAAAGAACACCTCAAGAACATACTGCAAGTAAAAGAAAACAGACTAATATGTCAAGCCCTCAATATTATTACAAGTAAACATGACCCTTATTCTTCAAAAATTCAAACATTGATTACCATATGTTCCAAGTGGAGGGGAAAGAAGGGAAGATTTGAACAGATGGAACTGTTATAAAAAGGGAGAGAGGAAAAGGGAAATGGTGTTGGATATATAGGAATCCCCTTTATTTTCTATGTGACTTTTGTGTAAACTAAAGATTCCTTGAATATAAAATTAAAAAAAAAATACATTAAGGGAATATACAGAAGAAAATGATGAAAGATACAATGTGTAACTTTTCTTATTAGTTAAATGTTTTATTTATTTTAAAACTATTATTTAATTTTCTAATTAATTTTATTTGGTTATTTTGTTGGCTTCATTTTGAATGCTTAGAGAAACAGTAACAGAGCTTATGGGAATGAAACTCCAACATATGAGAATATAAATATATTAGACCGGGAGAGGTTTTTGCTTAATCGTTTGGGCACTACCTCTTACAATTCAGTTCCTTGTGACTCCTAAAAAGATGAGCATACACAATGAGCTGATGTGATATGCTGATCCAACAAGCTGATGAAAAAAGCCAGACACAATGGGCAGACAAAACAAGCAAAGAGCAGATGTGGTTTAAGTGGTTGGGCACCCAACTCGCACATTGGTGGTCCCAGGTTTCATTCACAGTGCCTCCTAAAGAAGATAAGGAGACAAAATGAGCAGACACAATGAGTGGACACAAGTAGTGGACACAATGAGCAGACACAATGAGAAGACACTATGAGATGAGAACAAACATACAAATGAGGTAGCCATCTCAGGGGAGATATATTAGAAGCATATAACAGCAGATTTGAATTCATGGAATACAGAATTAGAGAAGTCAAGGACCAATCATCTGCACTTGAAAAGACAGGAAAAGAGAAAGAGAAAAGAATGGAATAAACGGACCATGGTTTCAGGAAAATGACAACAGGTAATGCACAAACATTTGCATTATCAGTGTCCAAGATGGGGAATAGAATGCAAAAGGTGCAGAAAGTATTTTTGAGGAAACCCTGACCAAAAACTTCCCAACCCTTATGAAAGGCATAAATAATAATATCCAAGAAGGACAACACACAGCAAACAAAATAAATCTGAATAGACCTACACTGAGACACTTACTATTCAGAATGACAAATTCTAGAAGTAAAGAGAGGATTCTGGAAGCAGCAAAAGAAAAGTAATGCATTACATACAAGTGAACCTCAATAAAACTAAGTGCCTATATCTCATAGGAAACAATGGAGGTAGAAAAAAAATATTGCGATGAATTTAGGGTACTAAAAGAGAAAAACTGTCAGCCAAGGATTATTTATCCAAAAAAAGTGCGGCTCAATAATGAAGATGAGTTAAAGTCTGCACATACAAAAAAGCTAGAGTACGTTACCAAAAGACCAGGGTTAAAGGTCTTAAAGGTTTGCTACAGCCTGAAGGGAAATAACAAAGGCAAAGGATTTCAAGATGAGTGTACAAATGAAGATTATAAGTGGGTGTATAAAGGCTAAAAAGATAGACAATGATAAGATATGACAACTGAAAGCTAAAGGATAAAATGGATGAAGTAAAGAGTTTATAGTAATAATTGAATTCATCAATCAAAAGCCATAGAATGACAGAATGGATTTAAAAGTATGAGCTATCTATATGCTGCCTACAAGACATCACCTCAGATGTAAGGACACATTTGGTTGAAAATGCAAAGTTTGGAAAAGTTATTCCACCCTAATAGTAAATGTGGAGTAGTGACACTGATATAAGAAGTAATAAATTTTAAATGAATAATTCTTATAAGAGATGAAGAATTCAATATATAATAATAAAATGGCATCTCACCAAGAAGAAATAACTGCAATAAATATTTTTGCACCTGACCTGGGTGTCCCAAGATACATGAGGCACTCACTGGGAAAACTGATGGGAGGAATAGATATCTCTACAATAATAGTTGGAGACTACAATACACCATTCTCAGCATTGGATATAACATCTCGAGAGAGTATAAATACAGAAACAGAGAACTGAATAATGTAAGTCAGGTAAACCTAACAGATGTTTATACAACATTGTACCCAAAAACAATAGGGTATTCATTCTTTTCAAGCACTCATGGATCCTTCTCCAGGAAAGACCTGGGTCATAGGACAAGTATCAATAAATTTAAAAAGATAGAAAGTATCAAAGCAATTTTTCTCATCATAATTCATTGCAGCTGAAAAACAATGGACAGAAAAAGGGAAAATTTACAAATATATGGATACTAAACAAAACAATTAATGAGTGGGTCTAAGAAGAAATTGCAAGAGAAATCAGTAAATATCTTCAGATAAATGGACATAAGAAAACAACATTCATTGCAATTGAAAACAATTTGGAGCATTAATGAAAGATGTTGTTAATGTGGGAAAATATGCGAGATGTAGGGAGCAGGGCATATGGGAATCCCCTACATTTTTATGTAATATTTATATAATCTAAGTATCTTTTAAAAAAATAAAAATATATTATAAAAGAAAACAACATATCAAATTCTATGAGATAGAGCAAATGCATTGCTGAGTAAGAAATGTATAGACCTCAAAGCTTACATTAAAAAAGAAGGAGCTTAAATTGAAGATCTAGCTGCACTTCTCAAGGCACAATAAAAAGAACAGTACACTACTCATTGAAGCTGAAAGAAAGAGACAATAAAGTTCAAAACAGATATAAATGAAATTGAAAGAAAAAACTACAGAGAATTCCAAAAAAACAATATTTGGTTCATTGAGAAGATCAACAAAATTGATCTTCTAAGTGGTCCTCAGCAAGACTGAAAAAGAAAAAGAGAGAGAAGTTGCCAATAAAATATCAGAAATGAAAGGAAGGCATTACCACTGATCCTGCAGATCATAAGAAGTTCCTATGAAAAACTGTACACCAAGAAAGTAGACAATATAGATAAAATGGTCAAATTCCAAGAAACACATGAAAAACCCATGCTGACCCTACAAGAAACAGACCTCAACAAACCAATCACAAATAAAGAGTTTGAAATATCATCAACACTGTCACCAAATAAAAAGTCCAGGACCAGGTAATTTCACAGGTGAAATCAACCAGTCATTCAAAGTCAATATAATACCAATCCTGCTCAAATTCTTCCAAAAGTTGAAAAGAGAGGAATGATTCTAAATTCATTCTATGAAGTCAACATCACCAGACAAAGATACTATAAAAAAGAAAATTTCAGATCATTTTTCTAATAAATGTACATGAAAAACATCAAAAAAACACTTGCAAACAAATCTGAATCCAAAAACACATTAAAAGAATTATACACAACAATCAAAAATAGGTTTATCCCAGACATACAAGGGTGATTCCACAGAAGAAAATCAATTATTGCTATAAATGAGATTGAGTAAAGAAAAATCACCTGATCACCTCGTTTGACGAAGAAAAGGCATTTAAAAAATCACAGCATCCTTTCCTGATTAAAACAAAATAAAACAAACAAACAAACAAACAAAAAAACCACACTCCCAAATATAGGAATTGAAAGAAGAAAGCACAGTATAGAAAAGTGTTTTTTGGAAAAACACACAGCTAACACTCAACTGTGAAAGACTGAAAGCATTCCTAATGAGATCAGGAACAAGACAAGGATGCCCAGTGTCACCACTAATATTCAAAAATGTGGTGAAATTTTATCTATAACAATTAGGAGAGAAAAATAATTAAAAGGCACCCAAATAGGAAAGGAAGAAGTAAAATTTTCACTATTTGCTGATGATTTGATTCTATATCTAGAAAATGCCCCAAATCTACTATAATTAATAGAGGAGTACATCAAAGTGGCAGGGTACAAGATCAATACACAAAGATCAGTGACATTTCTATACACTACCTATGAGCAATCTGATGGGAGGTCAGAATAAAAAATTCATTTTAAAGTGACTAAAAGTGTGAAATATTCAGGAATAAACTTAGCCAACTATATGAAGGATGTATATTCAGAAAACTACAAAATTTGCTAAAAAAAAACTGAAGAAGAGATAAATATATGGAAGGACATTCAATATTCATAGATTGGAAGATGAAATATTGGTAAGATTTCAAGTCTACTGAAACTGATTTACAGTTTCAATGAAATTCCAATAAATGCCCAAAATCCTATTTTTGCAGAAGTGGAATGCCATTTTTTAAATTTATTTGGAAGGTTAAGGGACCCCATACAGCAAAAATGTTTCTAAAAAGAGAAATGAAGTGGAGGGACTCTTCAATTTACCTCATGGCACTTATCTACAGTGATAAAAACAACAAGGTACTGGCATAAAGATACACATATTGACAAATGAAACTGAATAAGGGACACAATAATGGAGCCTTATATCTAAGGTCAAGTGATTTTTGACAAGGGTATCAAGTCTACCCTGCCAGAACAGTCTATTAAACAAATGGTTTGGGAGAACTGGTTATCTATATCCAAAAGAAAAAGAAAAAAAAAAAAGAATAAAAAAGACCTCTGTCGCACAACTTATATATAAATTAACTCAAAATGGATCAAAGTTGGAAATACATACAAATGGAAAGAAAAAATATAAAAATGGATCCTCCTCAAAACTATACACTGGTTCTTCAAAATACTTTTTCAAAAAATTTAAAAAGCATACTCAATGGGAGAAAATATCTGGAAAACACATAATGGATAAGGGTTGATATTCATGTTATATAAAGAGATCATATGACTCAACAATAAAAATACAAAGTCTTTCTTTTTGGAGAAATGAAATTATAATAAAAGTTTTAAGATGATGAATGCACAACATTGTGATTATACTAAAAGCCATTTATTATATACTTTGTCAGAACATCCTGCCATTGTAGTTTTAACCACAGACCTACAAATCCCCAGAATTCACCTGCTCCTCCTGCCCAATTTCCACACAGATCATGCATAGTACAATGCAAGCCACCCACTCTCCACCCTCTCACATTCCAGCATCACCCAACTTAATCTCATCAGTGAAACACTATCACTGCCATCCACTGCCCAAACACCTCCTTCCACCTTATCATACATTTTGCCCATATTGAGCATTGGCTCATCATGCTTTACCCCCTTTCTCACTCCTGATAACCTTTCTTCCAAATTTTCTCTTATTGAGTCTCCTCAATTTGCTTAAGTCATATCAGTGAGATCATTCAGTATTTTTCCTTCATTGACTGGCTACCTCCACTCAATCTAAAGTCCCCAAGATTTATCCATGTTGTCCCGTGTGTTAATACTGCATTCCTCTTACAGCTGAGTAATATTCCATTGTATGCATATACCACAATTTGTTAATCACTTAATCTGTTGATGGACACTTGAGCAGGTTCCAAATTTTGGCAATAGCAAATAATGCTGCTATGAACTTTGGCATGCATACATATGTGTGTGTGTGTGTATAAATATATACATACATATATATATTTGTGATCCTGCTTTCAAATCTTCTGGGTATATACCCATAACTAGGATTACTAAATAATATGACTATTCTATAGTTAGCTTCCTAAGCAACCACCAAATGGTCCTCCACGATGGCTGACCATTAGATATTCCCCCAGCTGTGAGTGAGTGTTCTCTTTCCTCCACATCCTCTCCAACACTTGTAGTTATTCTTTTTTTAATAGCTGCCAGCATAATAAGTGTAAGATGATATTTCATTGTAGATTTGTTTTGCGTTTCCTGTATAGTTACTGATGTTGAGCATCTTTTCACGTGCTTTCCAGCCATTTGTATTTCTTCTATGGAGAAGTGTATATTCAAATCTCTTGCCATATTTTGAAATGGTTTTTTGTGTTTTTATTTTTGAGATGTAGGATTTCTTTATATATTCTGGATATTAGGTCCTTTTTGGATAAAATTTTATCAAATACTTTCTCCCATTAAATGTGATACCTTTCCACTTTCTAACAAACTCCTTTAAAGAGCACTTTTTTTTTAATTTTGAGGAAGTCCCAGTTATCTATTTTTCCTTTCATTGCTCATGCTGTGAGTTTAAAGTTTATGGAACCATTTCCTCCTAGAATATCTTCTAGATACTTCCCTATATTATCTTCTAAGAGCTTTATGGTCTTGATTTTTACATTTAGGCCTTTGATTCATCTGAAGTTAATTTTTGCATAGGGCATGAGATGGCAATTCACTCTCATTCTGTTAGATTTGGATATCCAGTTCTTCAAACACCATTTATGAAGAGGCCATTCTATCCTACTTGAGTGGGCCTGGTACCTTGTTGAATATCATTTGACCATATATGTGAGGATATATATCAGAAATCTCAATTAGTTTCCATTGGGCAGTATGTCTATCCTTGTGCCAATACCATGCAATTTTGACCACTCTAAATTTGTAGTATGCTTGAAATTCAGGTAGCCTGATTCTTCCAATTTTGTTTTTCTTTTTCAATATATTTTTGGCTAGTTTGGGCTTCTTGCCCTTCCAAATAAGTTTCATTTTTAGCTTTGTCAATTCAGTAAAAAATGCTGCTGTAAATCAATTTTGGTAGGACAGACATCTTAATGATATTTATTATTCCAATCCATGAACATGAATATTTTTCCATGTATCTTGATCTTTTTTTATTTTCTTTAACAGTGTTGTGCATGTTTCTGTGTATAAATCCTTTACATCTTAAGTTTATTCCTGTTTTTATTCTTTTAGGTGCTTTTGTAAATGGAATTTTTTTTCTTGATTCCCTCCTCAGATTGTTCATTATTTGTGTATAGAAATACCACTGATTTTGCATGTTAATCTTATATCCTGCCACTATACTGAATTCATTTATCAGCTCTAGAACTTTTATCATATATTCCCCAGGGTTTTCTGTGTGTAGGATCATGTCATCTGCAATTAATGAAATTTTTACTTCTTCCTTTCCAATTTGGATGCTTGGTATATCTCTTTCTTGACTAAGTTCTTGAGCAAGTAATTCTAAGACAATTTTAAATAATAGGTTTAAAGTGGACATACTTGTCTTGTTGCAGATCTTGGAGGGAAAGCCTTTAGAATTTCATGATTGAATAAAATGTTAGTTGTGTGTTTTTCATATATATCCTGTATCATCTTGAGGAAGTTTCCTTCTATTCTTATCCTTTGAAGTTTTTTTTTTTCAATCAAGAAAAGATGTTGTATTTCATCAAATACTTTAACTCCATCAGTAACGATTATCATGTAATTTTTTCTGTTGATCTGTTAATGTGGTATATTACATTGATTGATTTTATTATGCTGAAACATCCTTGAATAGTGGGGATGAAACCCATATGACCATGTTGTATAATTACTTTGTTGTGTTTTCAATATATTCAGCATGTATTTTGTTGTAGATTTTAGTATACAGTTCCATTAGAGAGATTATTCTGTTTTGTTTTCTTGTGGCATTTTTAGGTGGCTCTGATTTTAGCGTGATATTGGCATCATAGAATGAGTCAGGCAGTGTTCCATCCAGTTTTAAATTTTGGAATGTTTTAAGCAGGATTTGGTGTTCATTCTTTCCGGAATCATTGGTAGAATTCACATGTAGAGCCAATTGGTGCTAGGCTCTTCTTAGTTGGGAAGTTTTTTTTTTTTTAAGACTAATTCAATCTTGTTACTTGTGATTTGGTCTCTTGAGTTCATCAATTCCTTCCTTCATCAATGTAGGCTGCTTGTGTGTTTCTAGAAATGTGTCCAGTTCATTTAAGTTATCCAGCATAATGGGATTTAATTTTTTGAATTATCTCTTATGATACACTTTATTTCTATGGCATTGGTGGTAATTTCACCTCCTTCATATTTTATTTTATGTTTTTGCATTTCCTTTCTTTTTTTCTTTGTTAGAGTAGATAAGGGGTTGTCAATTTTATTAGTGTTCTCAAATAACCAGATTCTGGTTTTGATAATTTGTTGCAGTGTTTTTTATTCTCAGTTTCTTTTGGCTCTGCTCTAATCGTCATTATATCCTTCCATTCACTTGCTTTGGTATTAGTTTGTTGTTTTTTTCTACCTCCTCTAGATATTTAGTTTGGTTTTGGATTTTAGCTCTTCTTTTTTAATACAGGCATTTATTCTTATTAATTTCCCACTCAGCACTGCTTTTTCTACATCCTATATGTCTTTTTTATTTTAAAATATATTTTTATTTATTTTTAAAGATATTTTTATTACATAAAATGCTACATAAAAATATAATGGATTCCCATATACCCCATTCCCCACACCTCCCACTTTCCCCCACATTAACAAATTCTTTCATTAGTGTGGTACATTCATTGCAATTGATGAACACATTTTGGAGCATTGCCACTAAGCATGGATTATAGTTTACATTGTAGGTTACACTCTCTTCCACTCAATTCTGCAGATTATGTTAGGATATATAATGGCCTGTATCTGTCATTGCAATGTCACTCAGGACAATTCCAAGCCCCAAAAATGCCCCAATATTACCGTCTTTTTCCCTCTCCCTGACTTCAGCACCTCCAGAGACCACTGTCTCCATATCCATGATACAATTTCTTCCATTTCTAGAATCACAGTAAATCTATAGTAGAATACTGATATGCATACACTAGTCTATATTTTATTCCCCAATCCTGAGGATTCTGGGATGGTGATGCCCACTCCATCTCTTATTGAGAGAGGGCTTCAATCCCATATGGCTGATAGATGTGACCCTCTTGCTTGCAGTTGTGGACACTGTCAGTTCTTTAGTAGTGTGGTTGTCCATCCTCAACTCCTTGTCAGTTGTCCTAGGTGAGTCCAATGAACTAGAGACTAGGTGTTGCAACTCTACTAAGGCTCAGGGCCCAGCTGGCATATGGATGGCCCGAAGATTCAAGTCTCTTGTATGTACACCTACCAACTCCAGCACCAACTAAAGGTTCAAATAAAAGGGACAGAAGAGGCATTTGTAGAGAAGTCACATCTAAGTTCAACTCTGTCAAACTTGGGAGCACAAAATCCAAATAGGGCCCACTGGCAAGGCACCAAAGTTTGGAGCTATCTGTATGATCATAGGACTTGGGTGTCTCCAGAGCCCTCAGGAGCCTGACTATTTGGGATAGTATCTACTTTGTCAGTTTATGAGATCCTTTTGAGAAGTGCATAAGTGTTACCTCTCTGATGATCTCCTGACTCACTTTGAAGTCTCATAGCCATGAAAACACATTTGTCTTTACATTTCCCCCATTTTATTCAAGGTCTTTTTCTAGTTGCATAACCAGCAAGTGCTTGGTAGTAATCACTTGGTGCCAAGGAGTCTCATCCCCAGGAGTCATGTCCCACATTGGTGGGTAAGTGATTCATTTATATGCTGAGTTTGACTTAAAGACAGGCCACATTTGAGCAACAAGGAGGCTCTCAGGAAGTAACTCTTAGGCACCCTATAACACTGGGCTAAGTTGCAATTTCAAGAGCAAAGGCTCATAAGCATAGTCTTCAATGTCAAGGGCCCATTAATGGACAATACATCTTCACTAGTCATTGCCACAGTGCTTTGAAGATTGTTGATGTTCCATTAGAGGATGTGGCAGAGCTCCCCAGGATGGGAATTCAATATTCTTTCATGTATTGTGTGAATCTGTACCCACTCTAGCACAGCCCCAAGAAAATTTGAACACTTACATACTTATATGTATGTCCAGGTGAACTTCTTAACATGTATCCCTCATCACTGACATCCCACACCAATGATCTTCACTTGTGACAGTTAACAAGATGATGCAACAAGAGACACAAGGAGGAAAAACCTAATGAGAAACACAACAAAGCAGGGAGCAGAGGTGGCTCAAGGGATTAGGCACCTCCTTCCCACATCACAGATCCCGGGTTTGGCTCCCAGTGTCTTCTAAAGAAAAAAGGAAAATGAACTGGTATAGTAAGTGAAAAAAAAACAAGGGGGTGAGGAGAAATAAATAAACAAAATAAATTTTAAAAAAAATGAAGCCAAGAATATTACCAAACAAAATTAATAGGAAAATGAAATAATAATGATAAGTTTAAATATAAAAAATAAAATATATAATAATTTATAGAAACTAAAAGTAAAAGTAAAAAAAAAGAAATTAGGATATTAAAAAATTATGAAAATATTTTAAAATATAAAAAAATAAAAAACATTTTTTTGACGTTTTGCGTTTCATCACTGTAATATCTGTTCTGTATGTACAGTGGCATTTTCTTCTATTTCTTCCCCAGTGTCTTACTTTATTTTTATTTTGTCTTCAAGGAAATTTTAGGTCACAGTAAAACTACATACAGTATATAGGGGACTCCCATATACCCAACATCCTCTCCCATTCCCATTCCTGTATTAATATGTTTTTATATGTTGTGTTCTCATTTTCATTCATTTCCAGGTTGTTTCTGATTTTGTTTGTAAGTTTCTCCTTGACCCACTGATTGTCTAAGAGTGTGTGGTTTAACTTCCTTATTTTTCCCCTATTCTGGTTCTCTACCCCCTTTTATTTCCAGCTTTATCCCATTGTGGTCAGAGAAATTAATTTGTAAAATTTGTCTCTTTGAATGTTGTTCTATGACTTACCATGTGGTCTATCCTGGATAATGATCCATATGCACTCTAGAAAAATATATAACCTGCAGTATTTTTGTGTACTGTTCAGTACATGACTATTAGGTCTAGATCCTCTAATGTATTATTCAAGGTCTCTGTTTCTTTATTGACCTTTGTTAAGATGTTCTGTCTAATGTTGATAAGGTTGTATTAAAGTCCTATTCTAATTTTAGAAATATCTAATTCTTGAATTTGTTTTTCCAATATGTGCCTCGCGTATGTTGGGGCATCCTGTTTAGGTGCATACATGCTTATGATTGTTCTTTCTTCTTAATTGATTACCCTTTTTATTAATATGTTGTGTCCTTCTTTGTCTCTAACAATACTTTTGCATTTAAAGTCTATTTCTTAAAGTGAATTCATTTCAGAGAGTATATGTCATAATTTCTTACCCTTTCTGTCAATCTGTGTCTCTTGATTGGAGAGTTTAGTCCATTAATAGTCACTGTTATTGCTGTCAAGGCATTACTTACATTGGCCATATTTTCTTCATTTTATATATGTCATATTTTCTCTTTTTATCTTTTTAGTTACTCTTATGAATAATCTTCTTTTCTACACTCCTCTGATCCACTATCTCCTGTATTTTTATTTTCACCTGCAGAACTACTTTATTATTTCTGAAAAGACAAGTTTCATGTTGACAAACTATTAATTTCCGTTTATTTGTATTTTGAAATTTCCCTCATTTTTGAATACCAGCTTTGCTGGATAAAGAATTCTTGACTGACAGTTTTTTTTTCTTTCTTTTAGCATCTTAACTATGTCATACAACTGCATTCTCACTTCCATGGTTTCAGATGAGAAATTTGCACTTAATCTTATTGAATATCCCCTGTATGTGATGGATATTTATTCTCCTGCTTTCTGTAGTATTCTCACTTTCTCTTCAGCATTTGAAAATTTAATAAGTATACATCTCAGAGTATGCCTGGTAGTATTTATAGTGTTTGGAGTGTGCTGCAATTTCTGGACATGTATACCCATGTCCCTCAAAAGAGTTGGCAAATTTTCAGTCATTATTTCTTCCCATACACCTTCTGCCCACTTTTCCTGTCTCTTCTACTTTTCAGAATCCTATAATACATATGTTGTGCAACCCATATATTGTCGATGAATTGTCTGAGTCCTTGCTGAATTTTTCTATCTTTTTATCTATCTGTTCTACTATATGATTTCAGATGTACTGTCTTTGACATCATTAATTCTTTCCTCTATTTGCTTAAATCTGCTGTTATATGCTTACAGCATTAAAAAAAATTTTTTTTTGCATTGTGCCTTTCATCACCATCAGATCTGTTATCTTTTATGTAACAATTACAATTTCTTCAGTAAGGTCCCTAAGTGTCTTCATAATATCTTTTAATTCTTCCTTCACTTCATTAAGTGGATTCAGGATATTTGTTTGGACATCCTTGATTAGTTGTGCCATGATCTGCATCATCTCCTGTTTTTTAAAATTTTCAGTAGACTAAACCATGTTTTCATGTTTCTTAGTATGTCTTGTAATCTTTTCTTGTTTTTTAGGCCTCTGTTTATCTTGATCTGATTATCAGATGGTTAGTTTCTCTTTCTAATCTAGTATTTTATTTTGGTTGGTGTGAAGTTTCCTTTTTGACATTTGATTGTCCTTATTCTAAATTCTTATAATTGGCTGTGTTCCCTTGAAAAAAATATTAAGAACATGGAAAATGAAAGAGAGAAAATAATAATAATAATAATAAAAAGATAGAAAAGGATCCATAAAAGAGACAGAAAAATAAATACATAATAAGTTAAAAATCATAAAATATATAAAGGAATAAGAATAAAAAAGATGGAACAAAAATGAAACAAGAAAAAATACAATAAAATAAATGAATAGAAACATGAGAAGAAGAGAAAAAATGAAGAGTAAACAAGAAAAAGTGTAATGAAAGAAAGCAATGAAAGAGGAAAAATTTAAAGGAAAATAAAGAAATAATGGAGAAAATATAAGGATAAGAAACAATGGAAACAAAGAAAGAGCAAAGAAAACAATAAAAATGAAAGAAAACTGAAAAATCAACCCAGGGAAAGCAACCTTCCCTCTTATGACCCTAGGAAACATCTCAGGCTTCCAGTGTTCATCATTCACTCACCCTGAAGCCTGCCATTCACAAGTAATTTACCCAGTTTTAGAAGATAAAACTAAGAATACAAACTAAAATAAATAAAAAATAATAAAAATTTTAAAATAGCAGATCAAGAAAACAAAACAAAACAAAAAATGTCAGTCTATAATTTCCTAATCATTGGGTACAAGCTGGGTGCTTGGCAACTGAGTAGATCACTCTCTGAAACCCTTCTTTGATGATGTACCAGGAATTGAACAACGGGCCTAGTATATGTGAGGCAGGCATTTTTCCACTGAGCTATACCCAATCCACAGGCTTGGTAAGCTTCTGAAAGCCTATCTGGCATTCTCTGTCCCCTTTCTCTCAGGTAAGTTTGGCTTTTAAGTTTATCCTGGTTATTTTTCCTGGCTTCCTTCTCTCCAGGGTTGGTTAAGCAATGGTCTCCCTCAAGCCCCTCACTGACTGAGCTCCTCTGTCTCTGGTTATGTGTGACAACTTGCCTCATCAGATCCCATCTCTCATCTACTTGGGGCCACTTTAGTGCTGACTGTGATGTTTTTGAGATTTAAATGGAGCTCAGCTGGCCAAACTCACTGAAAAGAAGCCACGCTCTACCTTGGGCTGAACCTTCTTTCTCCCATGGAACAGAAATTTATTTCCCTCTCAGTTGGATGTAGTGAGGTAGGATTTTTACTGGGCTATTCACCTTAAAGATGTGGTATATGTGCAATTCCCAGGCACAGGGGTTAGCAACTCACTGTTTTCATTTGGCCTTTTTGTCTCTCTGCCCTTCTATCTCCTGGACAGTGTGCCACACTTTTCTTCTTTGCAGATTCCCAAAATACTTCCCTCAGATAGCATTTGGCCCTTCTTCCACTGTTTTTGTAAGAGAGTTGAGCCCTGATTACAACTTCAATGTCATCTTCACATAAGTCTAAGACACATCAATGGGGGATAATAGAAGGTATAGAATTATTTCTTTATAGATTAATGAAAATATTCTAAAATTAACTCAGCTGATTACAGCACAAATCTGTGTACACTGAGAGCCTCTGAGTGTACACTTTGAATGCACTGAACAAAGCATAGGACTGTATAACACAAGAATCCATTGGTGGAAGATGGACTATGGTTAAGAAAACAAATAGGAGAATGTTCTCTCATGAAGTATAAAAAGTATTTAATAATAATAAAAGGTGTTAATATTTGGGTGAGTTGGGGAAAAATACACCAAATGTAATATATGGGTTAGAGTTAGTAGAAATATTTTAATTATGCTCTTTCATATTTTATAACAAATATTTCACAATGCATGGTGTTCATATTGTGGTGATAAATGGGAGTCCTGTATGATTATATACATGCTTGTTCTGTAAGATCAGAAATTTTACTAAACACTTATTGGTTATGTATGTGCATGTATGGATGATTTATTATAATAAAATTTTATAAAAAATATATTACCATGAAGATAGATCTCAATGATTTCTGAGGTAAAGATAATTCATGCTAAGAGAAAATTGCACCCAATATAATTTATATATTCCATGGGTTCTAATAAAAATAACAACAGTATTGCAGAGAACAGAAGCTCACTTTAAAACAATTGCACTCACTAAATGGCCAGTCCTAATAGCAGGTCCAAACATAACCCTCATGCCTTTATGCAATAGTCATTTTCTCCCCTCAGTAAAAACATTGTCCTCTAAAGAGATAAATCAAATGGAGTCCCTATGTTGTGTGAGAAAGATAGATGTTTGTTGTGAAAATAGTGTATTAATTTAGAATGTGTTTTCTGTTAACAGCCATCTCTTGATTTGATTCCTTATTTATGGTGGAAAACCTTGGGAATGTAATCTAATGTCTCTGGGCCTTATATAGGTGTTTGATGATTAAATGAAATAACAAAAGCATGATGCTTATAAACTTGCAAGACATTTAAAATGAAAAACTAAGTTTAGCTCTCATACAAATGATGGATGAAATTATTAATTAACGGAATTTTTAAAAATTAAATTTCATATTAAATTTATTTGGTTACCATTCCTATTGACTCATGAATATATAAAATTTTATTAAAACAGAATCACTTGATAAAGTGAACCCTATTTATCTGCCTGTCTGTAGTAGGCAGTGTGTGGAATAAGTACATTTATTCTTTGCACAAACACCTGGTGAATATCTCAATTTTAGCTGTATAGCTAAAAACAAGACCAACCAAGGACTCTACCCGGGTGTAGTTTCCATACAGTGTATGTGGCATACCATAAACAGATCCCTTAAGTGACAATGTGTTCCCAGGTTCTGCTGTATAGAAATAAAAGATGCTAAGAAGTGAGAAAATGATGGGGTAGTGGCAACAAAGCCATTTTTTGGTGACAAACACACATTCTTATTCTTTATAAAATAATTCGGCAAATACTGCTGAAGCACACTTCATCTCTCTCCTCCCCTGTGACTACAGAAACTTCCATTGCACCCTAAGGATTGCCCAGTCTGTCATCAGTGGCACCTCTTCCCAAGTTATTTCAAAAAGTTTTCCTACATTGCCTTCACTTTCTTGTCTGGCTATTCCCTAGAGAAAAAGCCTCCCCTTCTGCACTGTCAAATGGTGGCATTTTTTTCCCTTCCACGAGTCACACCAAACAGGACTTCAAGGTATGTAGCTATTCTCTCTCTTTGAAGCTTCCAACAATTTCTGTCCCTTCACTCTGAAAACCATCAACTGAATTTGAAGCAAATGCCTGATGTGGCATCAACTAATATTCCCCAGTGAATCTGAAGGAAGTGAATTTGCAGAATATGAATTTTGACAAGAGACCAGGAACTATGTACGACCACAGTTTTACTTGAGGAATTTGCGGTGCCAGTGAGCCTACTGTGTTAAATGTGAGAGGAATTAACTATATAGTCCTTGGTAGAGTGAAAGTGGGCAAAACAACTATGGTGAAAGATAAAGTTTTTAAAACGAAAGCAGTGGTGGAGTTATGAAAGAATGTTTAGGTCAAGTTATGGTTGGACTAGGGTACACCATAAAGTGAAATCATTTAACAGGAGTGGTAAGAAAAGAGTGAAACATAAATGGATAAAATGCAAGAGTAAACATGATGCCTTTACAGAGGTACCAGAGGTACCATGTTCTGAGAGAGAGAGATAGCCCTCTGTTCTAAATTTAGTAAGAATGGTTGCATGCAAGGCAGATCTTATAGATGAATATTGGAAAATGAGAAAAGTTTAAGTTTTTAGACAAGGTAGGAAAAAAAGATGAGGAATTAAGGCAAAATTGCAAATAAAAATTTCTTTAAATGTGGCTAGTTTATTTTCACTGAAACATGAAAACTAAAGGTAAGCAGATTTTGTTAAATTTGTTTATAAATCTAGAAAATGTAAATCAGCAATCATCTTGCATACTCAGATCACTGTCCCAGAAAAAATAAAGGGAAACAAGTAAAAAATGCATTTAAGTGGGGAGAATTTAGAAGCAGGAATTTAAGGAGCATTGAAATATTGCAGCATGATGGGTTTTTTTCCCTTTAAAAATGAGTGCTTAGCATTTTTAAGAAAGCAAACTGGAATTATGACTTGGCAAATTTGTCATCTAAAAACATTGTAATGGATAGAATACAATTATCACCTACCAATCTTTTGCCTCTTCTCTTCCAGATAAACTAATTCGAACAATCTGATGAAATATTATTTATTAATAAATCTCTACATTAAATCCTCATAGTAAGATATATAAAATTATGTAATAATTCTGTATATACAGTGTTCTCAATTTAATAAAAAAATTTAAAATCAGTAAATTACTTTCAAATATCTACATTTCCAAAACTGAAGTCACTGAAACAAGAAATTAATAAATGCAGTTCAATTATATAAGTGAAACACCATTTAAAATTATTTCAAATAGTGTAATATACAATCTTAATATTGAACATTGATAAGTACTTTGACTTCTGCTCTAAAAAAATTATCTGAATATATGTGTTAGAATTTGAATGAGGCAATACATTTCTGAAGTGATTTCCCAAAGGTTTTCCTTCATTGGGGCCTTGAGAGAGGCAAATCTGACTGGCTGCTTTGTGGTTGGGAAGAGGGTGTTTCCTGTGGTCTGGTTTTTACTTTAGAGGACAAACCAACAATTTAGATGGGACCTGAGTTGGATTATAGAGGAAGATCATCTGGGGAGAACTGAGTGGATCTTGAGAAACTTCAACGTTTAAAGGAGAAAGCCAGCATACCACATTGGGTCAGAAGAATAAGCCAGAGAGGGAAGAAGGAAACCAGAAGCTAATGGAGTCATGGAAGCCAAGGGAAGAAAATGTTGCCAGAGAGAGGAAATGGGAGACAGCTTTGAGGTCAGCTCTGAGGTTACTGAAGAGGAGGGTTTAATGGCCCATTTTAGCAACCAGGAGATGGCTGGAGGCCCTGACCAGAGAGGTGCTGGAGTGGTGGGCTCAGATCTGGATGGGAGAAGTGGGGCCCAGAGAAGGGTGTTCAAAAGTGCAGACAGTACAAGCTGGGGAATTGGTGGAGGAATTTGGTGTTAGGGTTAAGGGACCTATAGGTTCTGAAAGGCATGGAACTCCAGGGAGGCTTGTTTTAGGAACGATGGAAGAATCTAGTAGAGAGGTTAAAGGTGCAGGAGAGAGAATGTCAGTGCAAGGCCTTTTGAAGGCAACAGGAGTGGGCCATCCCAGGATGAATAATTTGCATTAGAAAACTTCATTTTAATATTTTGAAAACTTGTCCCTCACCCAGAGTGCCAACCACTAAAACATTGAGCAATTTTGAAAGAAGCTTTTCCTCTCTTTACAAACCAGTGCCCACCTAGCCTTGTGTCTTTATAAACATACACTGTGCATGGTTAGTTGTAGGTTTATCATCAAACTCTCCTGAAAGCTTCAGCTGCTGGGATGGCTAGTTCTCTGCCTTCACTCTCACCCTAGAGAAAGCTTTGTAAAGATCCTAGAGCAACCTGTCTGTCTTTCCAAGTGCCTCCATCAGCACCCTACCTGTCTTACTTTTGGCTTCTCTAACATTTGCTTAATGTCCGCCTGGGCACTTGACTTTGTTGTATTGCAACCTTTTTCTAATGTCCAATTCACTAGACCCAGGGCTTGGCAAATTTTACTGTAAAGGGTCAGATAGCAAGTGTTTTATTTTTTGTAGGGATTATAAATTTTAGTGTAAAAATGCTTAGTACACTTATACTAAAAATATACATATGAACTAAAAATTTAAGAAAATATATCAATGATATTGTTTACATTTGTTTGGCTAGCAAAATCAGAGAAATAATCTAGGTGCCACAAATAAAAGCCAGATAACTAGAATTTTAAACATACAGTTGAAATTTGCTAAATTAAAAAACAATTATTTAGAGAAGCACACGTAGCTCAAGTGGTTGAGCACTTGCTTCCCATTTACAAAGTCCTAGGTTCAATCTTTAGTATGTCCTAAAAACAAATGAAAAAAACAGCTCTCATTCTGGAATGGCTGTAGCCCAGTGGTTGAGCACCTGCCTCCCATTTAAGAGGTCCTGGATTCAATCTCCAGATACTTCTTATCAACAACAACAAAAACAATTATCCAAAGACCTTTGAAGCATAACAAGAATGTTATCTTCTCAGTGGAGTTGTGTGATAAGACTTGGTGTCAATTCTTTCTTTTATTTCTGATGGATCTCACTCTGTCCCTATGCCCTTTTGGTATTTGTACCACCCTTTGTGCATTTATTTGTCTGCTCATAACGCTGCTTACATGACTTAATTGTAGGAGGGATTGGAGATTTTTCAGTTATGCACTGAATGTGTAGCCTAATTCCTAGAAAGCAGATTCAGTGGTCTAGGGAATTATTTAAAGTTTTAAAATCCACAGACAGGTATTGGCCAAGTTTAGGTTTTATTTTGCAATATTCATCCCTCAAAAATACTAGACAATTACATTACTGAACATTACTTCAGGAAAAAAAAAACTTGCAAAAGTACAATTTTCAATACAAATGTTATTTGATTGTTCCCATCATTATGAAAGATGACTCTGGGGAGAAAATGTACAATTGCCTTGACTGAGAAGAACTTTAAATTGATTCTTTGTGAAAAGTAAAGGAGCCCTATTCTCTTGCTTGATCTCTCAAGGGAAAGTGCTTGATTAGTTTTCACCCATGGATTCATCTCCTTGTAAAGCTGGCATTCCACATTTTACCTCAGGCTACTTGTTTTATGTTTTTGTTGTTAAGAAACCAAGAGTTATCATTGTCAACCCTATGGCTTTACTAATTATAGAGATCAGTTGATTTTAATTTTATCTCCAAGAAGAGAATAATTTTATCAAGAAAATTATATATCATCGTTTCTATGACTGACTTCATCTGTTTCTTCTGGACACTGCTGATGGTGGAAAAACCATTGTGAATATTTTGAACTTTTTAAATCTTGTATCTAACACCATTGTCTCAGTTGCCACATAGTTGTCTTGTTTGATACAGCAGACATCAAATTATAGAAATATCATCTTAACAACAATATAGCAGATTTTTCCTCCCATCTTTTTATCATCTCAGTACTTGCTTTTAATACCCTCCACCAAGACAGTGAATTATCTTAAAAAGAAAATTCATCATTTTCAGTTACTCAGTGTATGCATTATAAGAGAGACTTAGTTTCTGCCAAGAGTAAAGACACCTATATGGGGACTAAACCACTATTGAAACCTAGTTTTTACTTGCTCATATATAAAAGTCTGGATTTTGGAAAACTGGTGTGGTCTAGTGACTCTTATGCAATAAGTAATAGCCTGGTGGCTCTTATTTTTATATTCTTCCATGCCTAGCATTTGGTCCCCTTGTTGCCTAACCAAGTTCACTGAGCAATGTTTAAATAAAAGTGTTATAGTGACACAGTGTTTCAAAGAGTGAAAGAGATCTATTACATAGTGTTGTGTAAGGAGGGAAGAGGCAAAGCAAAGCCTCAGATCTGTCTTCCCAAAATGAAGAAACTCCAAGGTTTGATGAAAATCAAATAAAAGGAGGTAGAGATAGTGTATTTGGGTGGTATAGAGACATTGACTGATTTGTTCTCTTAGAAGTGTGTAATTTCAGGAACCAGAGGCTGCTTTTGAGGATTGACAAAAGACAGTTGGGGTTCACATCAAGTTACAGGATACAAAAGGGTTGTATATTGCTTAATTAACATAAGATAACAAGTAGGGAGAGTAACTAAGCAAACCATTAAGAAATGACAAAACTAGCAGGAGTAATATATATGGTTATAGGTTACAGTACAGTTGTAAATAGTTCAATGCACATAAGATAATAAATAAGTGAGTTGAACAGGCAAGCTATTAGGAATTAAGGATATCCTTTTGGTAATACATATGCATTTGGGTTACCATGCAGTCTTAAATAATTTAATTGACATAAGATAGCAAATAAAGGAATGGAAGTAAAATAAGATAATATTTATAATTAAACCATTGTAGACATCAGTTATGATCTATAAGGAAACAGATTCTTCCTAAGGGAAATGGGCTAACTGGTGACAACAGAGGCTACATGGTTACACATTTGTAACTGTTCCTGGACAACTGGAAGGCCACATACCATGTCCACATGCTAAGTAGTAGGATAAAGAAGCAAAAATGGTTTGCATCTCCAGTATCAACCACTCTTCTAATTTCCATGTCAGAATGTAGTGAATGAGCCATACTCCATAGTTATAATGAAAATGTTTGATATGTGGGTAATACTGAGTCTACCCAGATTCTGTTCATTTGAGGGAGAAGGGAAGAATGGATGCTTTAGAGCACAACGGCTGAATGTGGTCCATAGTAGATGAGATTGAATAATTCATGAGAGACATTTATGTCAACAGATTAGATAGGAGAGAGTGATTTATACATTGAAAAGACAGAAAAAGAAGTCAAGTATGATTCATTAAGTTTTGGCATGAGCCATTTTAGTTGATTTACCTATTCATTGTGATTGCATACAAGCTTGGGAAGTTCAGGATTGGAAATAATGAATCTGATGTCACTGTGAGACAAATATTGAAAGATTGTTCTTAATTGGAGTGGCAGCATCAATGGGCAGAAATATGGTCACCTCACAATAATTCTGTGGGGTGCAATGCAGTGTCCTTAAAAGTTAGAATGAAGAAGATTGTTAATTAAAATATCAAATGAGTAGAATGTAAGACATCATAAGCAGTCAGACAGCTTTATCTCAGAATATGGAACATAAACATCATATGATTTGATCTTTCCCTTCAAACATGCCATACCCAGTGGGTCTCTCTCACACAGAATGAGTGTCTGTGCAAGGAAGCCAAACCTAACGTTCTCATTCAATGTGCTGTGTTCCTTTCTCTTCCAGTCAACATTTTGGACCAATTTACAAGGCAGGGAGGAAAAGTATATTTCTGTTTCATCTCACTGAATTGAACTTTGCATTAGTGTCATGTTCTATTTCATCCTGAAACTTGCCCTCATTTTTTCCTTTCCCTCTAAATCTCTCTGTTTCTCTCTCTCTTCCTGTCTCTATCAATTCTCCCAGTCTCTGGTTTATAATAGTGAAAGTAAGAATTTAACTAAATAATTATATGTATAATAATAATAGAAATAAGAGCTTACTAATTATATAAAGAATAATTTTTATTATTGAATATTGTATATGTTCCAGAATCTGATTTATATTTGTGTGTGTGCATGTGTATGTAAGAATGTGTATTGTGTGTTAATGCTTCTCAGTTTTTAAAATGTAATTTTAATTTAATATGCCAAATAGTAAAATCAATTAAATGCCAATTATATGCAAACATAAAAATTGTCTTAAGGCATCTCATTTAATTTTTAAACCCAATCCATGTAAGAATATCTATCTTCCCCATTTAATTGATAATCATTTGATATATAATTTTATGTCTGATGGGTACTTTGTACCGAGATGAGACTGAAAGAAAATGTAATACATTCCAGGACTGTATTTGTATTAATTTATATTGATTTTGTTTAAAAGCAATAGCAAATCTATTCCTCATATTTCTATTTTTGTAATATAATTTTGTACTTTTTAAAACTTTTTTATTGATGTTCATCTTTCATTCATGAACAACAATAAACAATATGTATATGGTAAAAGTTGTAAACTTATGAAAATAACATACATATCTTCATACATTACCCTACCACCTACACCTTGAATTTATGTGAGAAAAATTGTTATAAACTATGAATAAACATGGTCTAAACATTACTACTAACTACTGCCAATATCTTATATTTGGTGTATTATTAAACCAACCCATCTGGTTATTGACACCCTGTATCAATATTACATAATTGGTTACAGCTCATGAGAGAATGTTCTCATAATTTTGCAGTTAACCACAGTATGTCTTCCACGAAAGGATTCATTGTGTTTTATAGTCCAATGTTTTGTACAATCTATTCAAAGTGTACCAAAATCAGCTCCTATATTCAAACCAGAGTTGTGCTCTCATCACTTCAGTCCATTTTAGAATGTATCCATTACTAAAAATCCTATACCCCCTTATAACACCTTATTTTCTCTTAGAATTAATAGAATATCTTCTTTTTCATTGTTGAAAAAATATTACAATGACTTTTAACTAAAATGCATGAGTTACATTAATTGTAATTTTCCCATGTTTCACCATATACTTAACACTTTGTAAAAGAACATTCTTAAAATTATATTATTAATCACAATCATCATCCTCTACCAAAATCACAATTATACAGTCCCTACATTATTTTTTAGCTTCCTTTCAATTGAAATATTACATCCAAACTATATCTTTCAGGACCAATCACATTTATAGATCAGCAGTGTTATTTATACCCACTATAATGTGCTACCATCAACTCTATCCATTTTCACATATTTATAATCAACCATATTAAAAATTCTGCACATATTAAGCATCAGCCTCTATTCTCAACCCAATTTCAATTTCCTAGTAATATATACTCTAGAGTTTATCTCCATATGTTTACTCATCATTTTAATTCATATTATTGATGTCATAAAATATTTGTCCTTTTGTGTCTGACACTTCACTCAACATAATGTCATCAAGGATAATCCATTTTGTCATAGGCATCTCAGTTTCATTTTTTTCTTGCAGCTGAATAGTATTCCATTGTAAGTATATACCACATTTTGTTTTTCCACATATCGCTTGATGGATACTTGTGTTGTTTCCATATTAGAGCAATTGTGAATAATGCAGCTATGAATATTGATGTACAAATGTCAGTTCATGTCCTTGCTTTCAGTGTTCTGAATATATTCCTAGTACCAAGATTGATGGATCATATGGCAGTTCTACATTCAGTTTCTTGAAGAACCACCAAACACTCTTCCACAGAGGCTACACCATTCCACATTCCCACTAACGGTTAAGTTTTTTCCTATTTATCCACATCTTCTCCAACAATTGTAATTTTCTGATTTTGTGTTAATGGTCATTTTATAAGGTAGGAAATGATATCTCAGTTTAGTTTTGACTTGCATTTCTGTAGCAGCTAATGAAGAACATTTTTTTCATCTGCTTTTTGGCCATTTATATGTTCTCTTTTGAAGAAATATCTATTGAAATATTTTGCTCATTTTTAAATTGGGTTGCTTGTCTTTTCTATCATTGGGTTGCATCACCTCTTTAGATAACATGGATATCAAATTCTTATCAGATATATGTTTTCCAAATATTTTTTCCCAATGAGTAGGTGGCCTTTTCACCTTCTTGTAAAGTCCTTTGATGCACAAAATTGTTTAAGTTTGAGGAGGTCTCATTTACCTATTTCTCCTTTTATTGCACATGCTTTGTGTGTAAGATTTAATAAATCACTGCTTAGCACAAGATTTGAATATTTTTCCAACATTTTATTCTAAGAGTTTTATGGTTGTAGCTTTCATATTTAGGTCTTTCATCCATTTGGCATTACTTTTTGTAAAAGTAATAAGATAGGGGTCCTCCTTCATTCTTTTGGATTTGGCTATACAGTTGAACCAGCACTATTTGTTCAATAGGCTGTTCTGGCCCAGGTGGGTGGGCTTGGCAACCTTTCCAAAACCATATTGCCATAAATTCAAAGATCTATTCCTGACCTCTCAATTCTATTCCATTGCTCAACCTATCTATCTTTATACCAGTATCACTCTGTTTTTATGGCTATAGCTGAGTAATCAGCTTTAAAATCAGGAAGTGACAGTCCTCCAAATTCTTTTTAAAGATATTTTTGGATATTCAGGACCTATACCTTTCCAAATAAATTTGATAGTTGACCTTCCCAGTTCTGTAAAAAAAAAAAAAGGCTGTTGGATGTTGTATTTAAATTTTGTAGAACCTGGAGAGAAATTTGTGTACAATTGACATCTTAACAATACTTATTCTTCTAAAACATGAACATGGAATGTCCTTCCATTTAGTTAGTTATTCTTTGATTTCTCTTAGGAATATTTTGCAGTTTTCTAAATACAAGTCCTTTACGTTCTTTTGTATGTTTATTCCTAAATATTTGAAACTTTTACTATTTTTATAAATGGGTATTTTTTCTGACTTCCTATGCAGGTTGCTCATTAGTAGTGAAGAGAAATGTTACTGATTTTTGCATATTAATCCTGTATCCTGCCGATTTGATGAATTGATGAATTCACCTATTATTTCTAGTAGTTTGTGATGGAATTTATAGTATTTTCTAGGTATAGGATCTTGTCACCAGCAAATAATGAACGTTTTATTCCTCTCTTTCCTATTTGGATGTCTTTTATTTCTTTATTGCTTAATTGCTCTAGCTAGAACTTCCGGCATAATATTGAGTAACAATGGTGATAGTGAGCTACCGTTTTTTGGTTTCTGCTCTTTTGGGGAAGGGTTTCAGTCTTTCTCCATTTAGTACAATGAGAGCTGTGGGTTTGTCACATATGAGCTTTGTTATGTTGAGAAATTTTCCTCTATTTCATCTTTCAGAGAGTTTCCATTGAGAAAGGAAGTTGAATTTTTGCCAAATGTCTTTTTGAGTTCATCACGTCATTTTTCTTCATCAATTTAGTAATGTGATGCATTACATTGTTTGATTTTCTTGAATTGAAACTCCCTTGAATACCTGATAATAAATCCACTTGATCATGTTGCATAATTCTTTTAATGTGATGTTGGATTCCATTACCAATTGTTTTGTTGAGGGTTTTTGCAACTATATTCATTAAAGAAATTAGTATGTAATTTTCTTTTTTTGTGTTATGTTTACCTCAATTTGGAATTATAGTGATGCTCGCTTCATAGAATGAATTTGGTAGAAGTCCTTCCTGTTGTATTTTATGGAAGGTTCTGATCAAGTTTGGTATTAATTCTTCTTTGAATGGTTGGTAGAAGTCACCTGTGAAGCCATTTGTTTCTGGGCTTTTCATGTTTGGGGGGATTTTAATATCTTTTTCAAACTCATTTCTTGTGTTTAGTTGGATGAGGACTTATATTTCTTCTAAGGTCATTGTAGGTCACACATTTGTTTCTTGGAATTTGTCCATTTCATCTTCATTGTCTAGTTTTTTGGCCCAGAGTTGTTCATAGTATCCTCTTATGATCACTTTTATTTCTGTATGGTCTGAGTAATGACCTCCTATCATTTCTGATTTTTTCATTTTTATCTTCTATTTTCTTTGTCAGTCTAGATAAGGGAATGTCAATTTTGTTGATCTTTTCAAAGAACCAACTTTTTAAAAATTCTTTTTATTGTTTTTTGCTGTTGTTGTCTTTGTTCTCAATTTCATTTATTCTGCTCTAATCTTTCCTATTTCTTTCCTCCTGCTTATTTGGGGTTATTTTTCAATTCTTTTTCTTGCAGATAACTAGTTAGGTCTTTGATTTTAGCTCTTTATTCTATTAATGTAACATTGACAACCATAAATTTCCTCTCAGCACTGCCGTTGATTCATCCCATATGTTTTGATATACTGTGTCTCATTTTCATTCATCTTGAGATAATTACTGATTTATCTTGTGATTTCTCTTTGACCCACTGATTGTTTAAGAGTGTGTGGTTTAACCTTTTATATTTGTGAGTTTTCCCTTTCTCTGCCTGCTGTTGATTTCCACCTTCATCCCTTTATGATCAGTGTTAGTGCTTTGCATAATTTCAATATTCATAAATTTATGGAGATTTATTTTGTGATCCTACATATGTTCTTTCTTGGAGAAAGATCCAGGGGCATTTGAGAAAAATGTACATCCTGCCGTAGTGGGATGGAATATTCCATATATATCTCTGAGGTCTTGTCCCTTTGTCATATTATTCAAGTTCTCTTTCTTTATTGATCTTTTGTTCATTTGTTCTATCCAAAAATGAGACTTTGTATTGAAGTTTCTATTATTGTAGAGACATTATTTCTCTCTACAGTTTTGCCAGTTTGTGCCTCATGTATTTTGGGGCAACCTAGTTATTTGAAAAAATATTTATTATTGTTATTTTTCTTGGTGTACAGTTCCTTTTATTAAAATATAATGTTACTTTTCATCTCTTATAACAGTTTTTTATTTAAATTCTATTTTGTAGAATATTTTGGCCAGCTCTTTTTAAATTATTTTTTTCATGGTATATATTTTTTTTGTTGGGTGGGAAAGTTTTTAAAGAGTTTATTAAGAAATGAGAAAATAGATAAATACACACCCCAGATATGGTTAGGCTACAGCATGAGACAGATGCATGGGGCCCTATGGCAGGCCTTTTTAAGACCTGTCCTCCTCCTTTTTCCTAATGTTGGGGATGAACCCCAGCTGTTTGTTGTTCTGATTGGTTTCCTTATGATCCCCACCTGTTGGCTCTCAGGGGACCAATGAGGATGACTTTTGCTAGGAGTTATCCAGGGCTTCCTCTAGACCCCTGGAGATTTCCAAATGGGACTCCTTAGCCGTCTCTTTTTGGTTACTATTTGAGTAAAACATCTTTTTCCAACCTTATACTTTCAGTCTATTTGTGTCACTGCATGCATGGTGAGTTTCTTATAGACAGTGTATCGATGGCTGAATTTTTTTTAATCTGTTCTGCCAGTCTGTGTTTTTTGTTTGGGAAGTTTAACCCTTTATTATTCAACATTATTGTTGTAAAGGCACTACTTACTTCATCCATTATATCTTTTGTGTTTCCATTGACCTATCGTACTATTATTTGCCTCATGTCACTTTTTGTTACCCTTACTAATAATCTCAATATTATTAGTATAATAATATAATAATTATAGTAATCTAATAATCTACTATTCTATAATTTTCTCCTAACCTCTCTCTCTTCTCTTTTCTTTCAGGTTGCAGCACTCCCATTAGTATCTCTTATAAATCCAGTCTCTTGATGACATATTCTTTAAATTTGGGTTTATCAGTGAAGACTTCAAACTCACCCTCAGGTTTGAAAGACAGTTTTGCTGGAAAAAGACTTATTGGCTAGAAATTTTTCTATTTCAGAAGCTTTAATATATCATACCACTGCCTTCTAGCCTCCATGGTTTCACATACTAATATTTGATGAAATGTATTTCTCTTGCTCCTTTCAGAATTCTTGCTTTATCTCTGACATTTGACATTCTGAATAGTAGGTGTCTCATAATATGTCTTTTTGGGTGTATTCTGTTTGGAGTGCATTGTCCTTCTTTGATATTGATATTTCTGTCTTTCATATGGTTTGAAAAATTTGTGTCAATATTTCCTCAAATATAATTTCTTCCCTTTTCCATTCTCTTCTTCCTCTGGGACACCTTTAACACATATGTTTGTGGTTTCACATTGTCATTCAATTCCCTGAGTCCATTTTCCATTCTTTTCTCTTTCTATTCTCCTGTCTTTTCAAATTGAGTTGTTCTGTCCTCCAACTCTCTTATTCTGTCCTTATCCAATTCCAATCTGCTATTTTATGTCTCCACTGTATTTTTAATCTCTTCCATTTGTGACCTAACAGATAGTCTATGCTGGAGAAAAATCCATGAGCACTTGAAAAAAATGTACATCCTGCTGTTTGGGGATGCAATGTTCTATATACGTCTGTGACATTTAAATCATTTATATTAAATAAGTTCTGTTTCCTTATTGATACTTTGTCCAGTTGTTCTATCCAAAGATGAGAGTTTTATATTGAAGAAAAGTAAGGATCTTACTTTCTTTGTAAACGTTCAAATTCTCCTTTGTGTTCATCCAGTGTCTTCTTGATTGAATTAATTGAATTTAAACACCCAGCAGGTATCACTCTTTATCCAGTTGTTCCCTGTTGCCCTAAGTTTATTCTGTGCTTTTAGTTATCAGCTGAATTTGCTTATGGTCTGGCATGGTTGAAGCTGTGTTTAATTGGTATGAAACTCTTGCACAGCTCTCAGCCCCTGAGATCTGATTTCTCTGATCAACTGACACGTCCTTTGCTGGGCGCAACTCCACAGTGGCCAGGGTATGCTTCCTCCTCTGTCTTGAGAGAAAATGATCAGATGGTTCTTTGTTCCACTCTTTCATGTGGGACCTTTGAAGGGAGTGTGCAGCAATTATTCAAGGTGGGCATGTTAAATCTGCCTTCCATGTCCACAAGATAGTGTGCACTTCCTCTCTATCCAGGGGAGCCAGGTGTTCCACAGACCTTCAAGGTGGGCAGGGTGAATCTGCCCTCACTGTCCCCAAGAGAGTGTGCATTGCCCTTACTATCAGGGTTGTTGGAAGCCCACCTACTTGCTCTGCCCTGAGAAAGTGTTCAAACTGCACCAAATTTCCAATACTGCTTGATGTGAGGGGTTAAACGTGGCTTTCCAAACTGGGTAAGCTGGATTGATACTTTCCACATGGGAAATCATTGTGTCTTTCAGTCACCACTGCATCCTCTTCTGCCAGGGGTCAATACCAAACAAATGCTCTTCCTTCTTTTTGGCTTGTGCAGGTTTAAACTTAAGCTGTGTTCAAGATTGGAATCTAGCTTGCTGAATTTGCCAATCAACAACTTTAGTTGGTGCCAGGACACTTCACCTCCCCTGCTTTTGGAAAAGAGAGGTTCTGCTTCCAGCAGGGGATGGGTCAGGAGGTGACCCACCTCATCAGTTGGGATGGGCAACTGCCTCTGCAAATGGAGTAATGTGCTCACCTCCACATGGTCATTCTCCACTTCCTGTTCTGTCTTGGATGTTGCACTTCGACCTGTTTTCCAGAGTCGTCAAACTGCTGACCTGGAGAGATCCTTGCTGATTATTAGTTGTCCTATGGGATGAACTGATTGTTAGTGCTTCTTACTCTGTTGCTATCCTGGAATATAATTTTTTAAGCCAATGGCATACTGAATTCTAAGATAAGTAACATCTATTATACATCTATTTTATCAATAACACATAAGAATATTCAAATAAATTAATGATTTTATTCTTTTCATGTATAGGTCAATTAATATTTAGACTGCTGCCTCTCCAAAGAATGTTCACTCTAGTTGACTTAATTACCTATAAGAGTCATTTATTTTGAATCAGTTGGTTATTAACAGTAACTCTGATATTGGAGTTTTTATGATACGCTAATAGTTATTATGTCAAGAAGTTCATTGACATTATTTGTTTATGGAAGAGCTCAAAAATAAGATTACCATTCATATATAGTATAAAGTATGTATGCATATTAAATTTAATTTCCCAAAGAATTAATTTGCAAATTGGTAACACTCTGACAAAATATGTTTAATAATTATAATAAATAAAATCATGGGCCTTCAATTAAATACAAATTTAAGGAAATATTTTGAATGCTTTATCTAAAAAAAAAGGCAAACACAATAAAGTAAAAAAGAATAAGTGCTATGTTTTTAGTCCTGTTCTTAAACAGGCATGTAGTACATTTTAAAATCTTTATAAACACAAAATAAGCACTTCTTGATTTAGTGGAATCAATAAATAGATGAATTATATATTTGCACTTTCCTGGAGGGGAAAGATTAAGACACATTTCTGTCTATCTCTGGAAGGTGATTTCAAAGCAGCAATAATTCAACTTCCAATTTTGATGTAACCAGTTAACAACAGTTCGATTAGCTAATTTGAATATACACATTAAATCTTAAATAGTGCCACCAAAAATCACTAATTTGGCTACTTGTCAAAATGGTTGAAATCATTGACTAAATTAACTTAAGGAGCAAAATATTTTGTTTGTGAAAGAAGGCTTTTTTAACAAGGTGGTCTACCTGATACAAGCATACCTTTTATCAGATGAGGTTATTATATGAAGGAAATGTGATATATTTGTAAATTATGATTATGGTCTATTATTTTCTTTCCATTTTATTAGTTTAAAATAAGCTACATGCTTCATGGAAATGATATTTTATATTTCTTTCTCTAATTGGATTCTATGTTGCCTTAAAATATTCTATGTTGTCTATTTTAAGCTTAAACAGTCTATGTACAGAATAATGCACATTGGTTAACTTTTGGTCAGAACTGAACTCACTTATTATTTCCTCCAATTTGTAAATACTTCATGTATATATAGAGAAACACAGACTCTTAAAATATATATTAAGATATTCCTAAGACCTTAGCTGCAAATACTTTGAAACACATGAGAAATGTAATCATATATAGAGCATATTCTATGATTAGTCTCCAAGTTTATAAAAAGTAGATGGCTATAGACTCCGTGTTGTATCTCTTCTCCAACATTTACACAAGGAATTTTGGAATTAGTTAGGAGAAAAAAAAGGAATTTTGGAATTAGTTGGGA
>JAQZBX010014558.1:0-10593 GCA_029593785.1 Cabassous unicinctus
ACAACTTTTATTCCTTCCAATATTTACCCATCTTTATAATTTTTCACAAATGAAAAATTATGGTAAATATAACTTCTTGCTACTACTTTTTAATCAGTTAAGCTATTTCATAACTAATTCCATATATTTTGACTTTCATGTCTATCACTTAATGGGTACATAATATCCTATTGCATTGATGTATCTGCTGTTGGGCATTTCAGATGTTTATGGTTCTATTTGGCTACGATTAACAATCCTACTATAAACAACTTTGTATTTGTGGATTTTTTTTTTTCTTTCTTCCTGTAAGTTACTCCCTTGGTATAAATCGGCAGACTTGAGATTCACTTGTTCAAAGTGCAGAACATTTGCATTTACTAAATTGCCTCCAATTCATAATGCTATCCGCAAAGACTGAGTGTATGTCTTTCTCCTAAGCATTACCAGCACCAGACTTTGCATTGCTTTTGCTCCTTATTGGCCAGAATATAGTAAGAACCAGATAATCAACATCAACAACAACAATAATGTGTTATTATTAGTGTGAAATGGTACTTCATTATTATTTCAATTAATTTTCTAGAAAGCACAAACTTAAAATTTTTATTTTTACCATTTTTATTTCTTATTGGGTGAATTAGCTATTCATTTCTTTGCCCATGTTTCCAATTAGGTCTTGGGTTTTTTGGTAGATTTATTTTTTGTTGGTAAGTACAAACATATATATAAGCTCTTGCTACATTATAGATATTAACCCTTCATCTGCTGTATTTTTCTCAATATTTTTATACTATAGGTTTTTTTTTTTTTGCTTTTTAACAAGTTTTGTGTTATTTTAGAGACGTAAAGTTTTCATATAATCATGTTTTGTTTCATCTTTTCCTTTGAAATGCCTTCTATTTTACTTCCTCTTCATTGGGATAAGAATTATAACTTCTCCTTTATTGGGATAACCAGTCTCCTTCACTGGGATAATCAGCCTATTTTCTACTAGATTATCTGTAGTTTGATTTATTTATATTTATTTGCTAATACCTCTGAAATTATTTTAAGACAGTTATTTTAAGATTTATTTAAAATTCTGTGATCACAATAATATTTTAACAGTGTTTGCATTTCTTGTTATTTTGTGGTTTAGATAATCATGTTACATTCTTTTTATTTATATCAAAGATTAGCAATGGGCTTTTAATTTGGTTTTATTCTGATCCATACCACACCATTTTAATTAGTGCTGCCTCATGATGTGTTCTAGTGTACAGTGGAGTTAGTTCTCCCTCATTGCCCTTCTTTTTCAGAATATTTGTGGATATTTTAGATACCGAGATTCAGCGCAAATTAATGGAAAAAACAACTAGGCAAGAAGCCAGATTTAAGTTCATGTCCCAGTCCAGATACCAATTAATAAAGTCCTTAAATATGTTCCTCAACCTCTCTGAGCCTTCGTTTCCTCCTGGACTAGAGGACCTTAGAAATTCTTTTAACTCTAACATTCTAGGATTCAAGAATTCCAGATCTAGTTCTGATTCTCACCTGTCCATTTTTCTAAAAACATTTATACTGTTTTATACAACATTTTAATTGTGATTCCTTTAAAGCTACACTTTGAATTTAGGATTGTACTAGTTTTGTTTTTATAGTTTATAGACTGCAAAATTTTAAATTTGTAAATATTTACTTCACATTCAAGCACATGGTTTGTCCCTCTTTTTCCTCTAAAATATTTTAATTTATTTGTATCTGTCTCTCATATCTCTTGTTGGGCACAATCTATGGGATTTATATTTTTGCTTGTTTATTTATGAAGATGACAATTTTTAAATTAGATTTTCTAGCTGATGATTAGTGGCATAGATGAACACTGCTTGGTGTTGTACATGTTTCTTACATAATAAATGTAAGTACTATTAACAAGTGTTAGAGCAATTACCACAGTGATTAACTAGCTTGGTAACTATAACTAAAGTTATAGTACCAGTTACTGTGCTAAGCATTTGACAATATTTCATTTAATGCTCACAACAACTCTGGGAGGTGGGCCTTATTATCCTCATTTTACAAATAAGGAAACTGAGGCTTGGGGAGATTAAGGTCACATGCTTATTAATTGCTGGAGTCAGGACAGGAACCCAGATGTGTCTAACTCCAAAGGCTTGACCACTTTTCAGAATATCTTTCTTTTGCAAATTCACAATCCAACCCTCTGTTATTTTGATTTTATCCAATTCACTGTCTTATTTGGGTATGTATGAGTGTGAATGTATTTCTCTATGTATATGTGTATGTTTTATTACTTTGGCAACATTCTCTAATACAATAATAGCAGAAAGGCAAACACTTTGTTTTTAATTGAAAATTTTTTTGGTATTTTTCTTTTCTTTCAAGGGTCATGTAGTATCTTATTAAATACATACACTTTTATTTTTTTAGGGAAATATTCTTCTCTTCCAAGTTAAAAGATTTGTATTGAATTTTATCAAATTTGTTTTGGCTATCTACTGAAATAATATGTATTATATCATTTAATATATTAATAATTTTCCAAATAAAGAAATAAACCCTTATGGTTCTAGAATAAAACTTATTTGGTCATGGTGTATTTTCTTTTATATGAGTTCTCCCTGGGAGCTGGGAGGCTGGCCCTTCAACAGGCTCTAAATACTATAGTGCATATAAGCTCACAGGGAAAACTTGAATCTCTTCTGATGCTTTCTGGCTGTTCCTCTAGGAGATTGAGAAGACCTTTTTTAGAACATCTGGATTCTTAAGGACTCTGGCTGTACTTCAGTTTCTGAGGGCTGGGTGACTCTTTTCCCCTGCTGCATCTGATCTTTCTAACAATCTGTCTGTTTCTTTTGAATGGACCATTTTGTAGGATGTTTGGTCTTGGTCATTTACAGATTGTTTTAAGCCAAAAGACTGTGGATCAGTTCATGGGCTGTGTGCTGGTGATGCAAAGATGAAAAGTGCTCAGGCCCTGTTCTCAAGGAGAAGGCCTGGTCCCAGCTACTTTTATCAGACCTCTCAGCTACCTTAACTGTCTCCTAACAGGTCCCTCTGTCTATACTCCTGATACCTACCCCCAGCTCAATCCATTGGCCTCAGGAAGAATCTTTCTGAAATGCAAATTTGGTTCAGCATCTTCATTCTTAGGAAACTTCCCTCTGCTCTTAGGACAAGCACTTAAATCCTCAGTAAGACCGATGAGGCCCTGAGTGGTGAACCCCGTCCAATTCCCCAGCATCTTCTAGGGCCGCTCTCCCCCTCACTCTCAACATCTTGATCTTCCTTCAGCAACTCATTCCTCCCTGTTCATGGGTGTGGCACATCTTGTTCCTTCAACTGGAATGTTCCTCTCTTTCTCTTTGCCTAATAAACTCCCATTCAGTCTTCAGATATCTGCTCAAATGTCATTTCTTTAGAAGAGGCTTTTCCAGCATCCTCAGATCCCTTCTCCTTTGTAGAAACTAACAGTCTGAAATGAAGTGTTTGAATGTTTCTCTAATTAATCTCTGTCCCTCTAATAAGCTCCCAGAGGACAGGTGGCACATCCATTTTGCTTGGCATTATAGCCCTAGCTCCAAGCCCATTGCCAGGTGCAGAGGAAGCACTCAATAAATATTGGATGAATGAATGAGCTCACCTTCACCTTCTAGGAGAGAAAGTACAAGAGTAAACAAAGTCATTGCAATACATTGTGATAAGACTTTAATAGAACTTAAAGTACCTAGGAACACAGAGGAAGAAGCAGCCAGTTCTGTAGGGATGAGTCAGGGAACATTACAGAGAAGAACAGCTTTGAGCTAAGGAAAAGAAGGACATTCCAGGCAGAGGGAACAGCAGGAGCAAAGCCTGTTTTTTTTTGTTGTTGTTGTTTGTTTGTTTCATTTTCTAGAAATCTTCTAGTGATTGACATGGTTTGGGAACAGAAGGAATCCCGTGTGAACCAAATGTAGGCCACATGAGCTAGAGAGATTAGGGGTAAAGTTGGAACAGTGAGCTGAGATCAGGAAAGATAAAGGCCTTGGAGACCAATTAATGAATTTAAATTTCATTCTGGAAACCTTGGAAAGCCAGAGAAACCTGCAGGTAAGGAAGCTTCAGGATCAAATCTATTTCAGAATAGTTCTTCTAGACAGATTATAAATGCTAGCCTTAAATGAGAGAGGCTGGAGGCAAGGAGACAGAAGGTGTAGAAATAGCCTGGGGAGAGGTGATGAGACGATAGACTGAGGAGGGCAGACCAGGATTGAGGAGGACAGATTTGAGAGCTATTTGGAGGTCAGCTTGGCAGGAATTGGTGAAGAGATGGGGTCAAGGGCGAATCCAGGAAGACAACTAGGTGTCTGTCTGCATGGCCATGTGGGTGACGTGCTGTTAGGATTGGGAGCCCAGGAAGAGGAGCTAACTAGCTTGAGAAGACATTGAGTTTGGGTTTGGACATGTCAAGTACCCATGGGAGGCAGTTTGGATGCAAGAGTCTGATAGATCTGACTTTGCATCCTGTCTCTACTACCAACTAGCTGGGACCCTGGGGTATCTAATTAACCTGGCTGAACCTCAGTTTCCTAGTTTTCAGTTTCCCCAGAAAATGAGCTTAGCAATATTTGCTATGCGGGGCTATTATAAGGAATAAATAAGGAATTGTGTGTATAATATGTAGTTGACATTCACTAAATGGTGGCTGTTGAAATTATTTTTTATTATCCTTATCCAGGTGGTGATGTCTAGGAGGTAGTTGGATATCCAGGCCTAGATTTTGAGAGAGGTGTGGACTGAGGCAGAGAAGTGCATTGAATGGGGCCAGTGCTTTCAGGCACCCTCAGTCTGGGGCTCAGAGTCTCCAGGTCTCAGGCAGGGAAGAGGCTTCATTGAGAAGACAGATCTGAGGGAATTTATCCCCAGACAGTAGCTTTGGCCTTTGGGGGCCACAGTGGGGCTCAGAGCATCCTTGATCAGAGCCCCAAAAGTTACTTTTCCAAATTCTTGAGATGGCCAGAAACAAATGTTTTCAGTGGAATGACTTAGTAAAGGTGGATATTTAGAAAATAATTTTATTGTTTTTGTTAAAAAATGGCTCATGTTCATTATAAAAATTCAACCAACAGTGAAAAGAGCAAAGATGAAAGCAAAGAAAGCTTATACCAAATATCCCCTTTCCCCAAATACAGAAAGGAGGAGGGAGGTAAGAGGGAGATTATGCTATACACACTATTGAAGTTTTTAAAAATTACAATTTAATTGAACCTGAATTAAAGTGAAGTGAAACCACAGGAATTGCTTAATTTTGGTAATTGCTTCCTTCCAAAGAGACATACTCATTTCTAAAAGTGTAAGGAATATATTATGAAATGTATTCATAATTTTGGATATTGACTTTCTGTAGGAAAAGATGAGAATGGCAACATTTCTTCCCTCCTGCATATTTCTTTCTACCTTTCCATTTCCACCTACACAAATGTTAGATTATTCTTTTTGTACTGTTAAGGTTATCACAACTACATTGCATTCTATAACCATAGTTTCCACAGCTGTTTAGCCTTAGATTTATATGTAAAAGAATTTAATGCTCACCTCTGCTCCCCCTTTGTCATGGCTCACTATTTCTAATTTTATTATTTTTATTATGTCTTTTTTGCTGGACTTTATTTTTATGATATTTTACCTAGAAGAAATCAGAGATGCTATGTTCCCTGAGTTCTAGCATGTTTGAAAATATTGTCTTTATTCTTGAAGGACAGCTTGGACGGTTATAAAATTCTGAAGTCACTCTTTCCCTTACAACTTGGTTAACTATTGCTCCACTGTATCCAATATTGTAGAGAAGTCTGAGAAGAACTGATTTCCAGCACCCCTCACAACCCCTCATCCCTGCCCCAGAGGTGGCTGACTTTTTTCTGTGAGGGTAGCTGGAGAATCATTTCTGTATCATTCTTTTTTTTCATTTCATTTCAGTTCCGTTCATTTCATTTCAGTTCCGTTCATTTCACTTCATTTCTTTTCTTTCTTTTTTTAAAAAAACACAGTATGCTCTTTCAATCTGCAGGTTCAGCTTTTCCCTTCATTTGAGGATAAATTTCCTTCTATTATATCTTTGAATATGTTGCCTTTGTTTCATTCACTACTGCAGAGACAACACGATCCATAGATAGCTCATCACTGTCTCAACTCCAAGTTCATTATTCTGTCTCTAAATACTTGAATCTTTCTTTCCTTCTTTGCATTCTCTATGATCATCTCAATCTGCTCCTCTTTACAAATTCAGTTTGAGGAAGTTTCTGTTTTATTCCTTCATATTAGAATATGTTGGTTAGTTCTCTATTTTCCAATTTCTTGCTATTTGTTATTTTGGTCTTCAATTTCTTTCCTTACATTGCAATCCTCTTCCATCTTTGTGTGATTTTCTCATCTTTGATTACTTGTTTCCATTTTCTCAGATTCCATTTTCTCTTAGAATCAAAACATTTGTGGTACACATTTTTGCATTTTTGATGTATTTCTTGCAGCTATATCTCATCCTGACATCTGTCTTCTGAATGTTTCCTTCCTTCCTTCCTTTTTACCTTCTTCCCTTCTTTCCTTCCTCTTTCGGTTATATTATTTTTGTACAGTTGCCATTCCATTTGTTTTCATTTTATTTCTTTTTGTTTAGGAAATTTCTGCCTGGAGCTTCATTCTGCCCAGATATATTTTGTACAGAAAAATTTTCATTGACTCTTTCTTACCTTATCTGAAATCTCTTTGCCCTAACTTCAGAGCTTTAGTTGAGAACTGGATATTTCATGTTGGTCTGCTTTGCTTTTGCTTGGGTACTGGGGAAAGGGGGAAGTTCAGATGTAGCTGTGAGTAGTAGTATTTGTGGAATTGGTTTCTGCTCTTTTTAAAATAATTTTGTTCTTTGTTTTAAACTTGGGATTATTGTGCCAAATTGGGGTATGTTTTATTCCCTTGAGTGGGTGGTGGTAGGTTTTGGATTGTTTCACCAACTCAGGGTAGAATTGCAGGGACAACCTGTCCCAGGTATACTTTCCAAACTTGATCCAACTCTTCCTAGCAGCCACAATCAGAAAGGATAGACAAAATCTAAAGAGTTTGGCTACTACTCTATTTTTCGGAAGTAGTGGAGGGGACTTCAATTGGGGCTTTCCATATGTCTTTTGCCATTCACTCCATAAAAGGGACTTATTTATTTTCTCTTTAGTTTTCCTTTCTGGTAAATCCCTTCATATTATTTGAGCTAATCAGCTGTGAGAGAACACTCTTCACTCATTCTACCTTTCCTTTCCCCACTTCTGCCTCAGTATGGAAAGCAAAATGGCAGCATTGGAAGTTTTTTTTCTTTTTGGAGTGTTGTTATGGTGGAATGGAGAAACTTCTACTCTAGAGAAACTTTCTGACTCTCCTCTTCAGGCTGCCTACTCACCCCTCAATTCACCTCCCCTTGTGAGGTATTGTACTCTTTGTCAGAATTTTTCCTCTCACATATTCTTCTCAGTACTAATTCTTTGGAGGAAAAAGAAAAAGTTATCAAGAATGGGAGCTCTACATTTATCCCTAGTAATGTCTGCCTTTCTCTGGCCATTATTTTTAAAAATTGTTGCCCTCTTGTGTATTTGAGAGTTGCTGGTATATATTTATTGGTTTTAAAATGCACTATTGTTTTATTGTTACTTAATTGCATCCGGAAGTAGGGTGCTTCTGGGATCATTCTTCAGGCAGCCATATTAACGGGGCTAAAAGTGCTACTTAAATTTTTTTTTTTCTCAACCAGGGGACTTGTTTTGACAGACGTCTTGATATGGCTTTCACTTGGTTTATTAGACCTTGTATGGTTCAATCAATTATGTAGATTTCTCAGGAGCCCATTGCTTAATTAGCTCTCTGATGGATATGTTGGGGATAAAGAAAGAGTAAGACCAGAGTTATCACAAGGTTGACTCTCTGTCACATGGAAACATCAGACAGCAATAAATGCCAGAGAGAGAATCCAAGAGCTGACAGGTAATTAAGAGAACATTTAGTCTACTCTTAAATCCAGAGGAGGATCCCTGACTGCTATGTCTCTGACAGAGGGCCCTCCACCCTCAAGAACACCACTGTTATTGAAAAGTTCAAAGTATTTAAACATTTCTTACCTTGAGTCAAACTATACTGGCTCTTCTTTCTGCATAGTCTCCCTTGGTAATACATGTCCTGCCAGTTCTGTCTCTCTGAAGGACCCTGAATAATACAGATTTTGGTACAGAAAGAGGGCTGCTGCAATGACAAATACCTAAAAATGTGGAAATGGCTTTGGAATTGAGTAATGGATAGAAGTGGAAGAATTGTGGTGCTTGATAGAAAAAGCCTAGATTGCTTATAGATTTGTTGGTAGAAATATAGATGTTGACACTACTTCTGATGAGGACTTAGAAGGAAATAATGACTATATTATTGGAAACTGCAGGAAAAGCAATCCTTGTTATAAAGTAGTGGAGAACTTGGAAACGTTGCTTTATGATATTGGATTGAAAGTGGGACTTGTAAGCGATGAACTTGGATACTTAGCTGCAGAGATTTCCAAGCTGTGTGCAGAAAGTACAGCCTGGTTTCTCCTTCCAGCTTATAGTAAAATGCAAGAGGAAAGACATAGGCTGAGAACTGAGCTCTTAAGCACAAAGAAACCAGAAATTGATAATTTTGAAAATTCTCAGCCTGTTCATATACTGTGCTCTGAGACTAGGGTCAGAATTAGTGCTATTAGGGACCCCTCTGAGCTTTTGGGAAGTAAGTTCCCAGAGGACAGGGCTCCATGTAGGGGGCTAAATGAACAGACCTTTGATAAAAAGGGTAGGACTGAACATGGATCCAGTCAACCTCTTCAGTGGAAGTCAGGATTGGAAATGCAGTTATCCAGGAAGGATCTATAGAAAGTTCTATGTTCTTGTGGTTTGGACCTGCTTGAACTGCACACAAAGCCAACAAGTTATTTTTAAAAATTTTATGACCAGAACCACTGCCAGCCTGGACTGAAAGGAACAGAGAAGGGACAAATTAAAGAAAGAATGATTTCAAGGGCAGAACTATAGAAACTGAGGTCTAGACTGAAGAGATAGACCTCCTTGGGCCAAGAGAGTGGGCCCACTTGTGTATGGAAAGGTCAGGTCTGCCCCTGCTCTTGAAAAGGGAGAGGAAGGGCTGCTGTGCAAGTTCATGGAAGGGGTGGGGCTGCCAGTCCATCAGGCCTGGAGGACAAAGAATCAAGCCATAGGTGACTCTGAGATCTTGAAATCAAATGGAGTTTGCCCTGCTGGGTTTTGGACTTGTTTGGGACCTATGACCCCTCTTTTCCTTCTAATTTCTCCCTTCTAAAATAAGAAAGTCTATCCTATGCCTATCCCACCATTGCATATTGAAAAGATAACTTATTTTCTAGGTTTCACAGGTCCATCAGAGAAATTTTGCCCTAGGATGGACCACACACACAACTGATTTTTCTGTACTTAGCATTGTTCTAAAATGGCTTAAGGCTTTTGAGATGTTGTGATGTAATTACTGTGTTTTGCATTTGGGAAGCACATATCTTTTGGGAGTCCAGAGGGAAGACTGTTGGAGATTGACTCACAGCCCCACAAAAGGCATGTTCAGGTCCCAATCCCTGGTCCTGTGGGCATGAACTCATTTGTAAATAGTACCTTTAGAGATGTTATTAGTTAAGATGTACCCGAATTGAATGAGAGTTGGCCTTACTAAAAATTGGATGAAGTTCTTATAAGCAAAGGAAATTGGTCATGGAAGGAAAAGCCATAGGGAGTTGCCAGAAGCTGGACATCAACAGGACCTGGAAGAGAAAGGAGAAAATGCTGCCATGTGTGTTGCCATGTGACAGAAAAGCCAAGGACCAAGGATGGTGGCAGCCAGCCCCAGAATGCCACAGTTTTGGGGGAGAAAGCATCACCTTGCTGCTGCCTCAATTTTGAACTTCTTCTATCCTCAAAACTGTGAGCTAATAAGTTCCCATCCTTTAAGCCACCCCATTGTATGGTATAGCAGCTGGGAAACTAAAACAGTTTTTGGTACCAGGAGTGGAGCTTGAGAAACAGAATCTTAAAGATGAGATATCTGTGTTGGTTCTGAGGTTTTGGGAATTGGTTCTCTAATCTGAATAGATTAAAAGGCACTAATAACTCTATTTCCAATGATCGAGATGACACTGATAGTTCCTAGCATGAATTGGCAATAGAGATACTCAATGATGAGTACCAACATTGGATACTGCTACTCAAATGCTTATAAGAGGCAAGATTCTGGGTGACAGTGTATTTGATACCTTAACAGAGTTTTGTGGAGCGAAAAAGTATAATGATGTTGGCTGGTTGTTCCTAAATATACTGGATTGATAGAACAGGGGAATGGCCTTTTGAAGACTCAATTATGGCACCAAATGGGCTGGGAGTTTATAGCACCAGGAGGCTATAAACTCTAAATCATTGTCCGCTCTATGGTGCTGTTTCTCCCATAGCTATGATTCAAGGGGTGGAGATGGGAGTGGCACCATTCACTATTACTCCTAGTGATCCACTAGAAAAAAAATTGCTTCTTGTCCCCACAACCTTAAGCTCTGCTGGTCAA
>JAQZBX010014558.1:10693-38596 GCA_029593785.1 Cabassous unicinctus
CCCCGTTTACCATATGGGAGGCCCCGGGTTCGCTTCCCGGGGCCTCCTTGTGAGGGCAGGCCGGCCCGCGCAGCCTAGTGGGCTGATGCAGCAAGCCCTCACAACAGGAAGCGGGTGTGGCTCAACCGATAGAGCCCCCGTTTACCATGTGTGAGGCCCCGGGTTCGCTTCCCGGGGCCTCCTTGTGAGGGCAGGCCGGTCCCCGCGGCGCGAGGGGCTGGTGCAGTAGGACCTCACAGCAAGGGGAAGATAAGCAGACACAGAGAAGACACACAGCGAATGGACACAGCAAGCACAAGCAGCAAGGGGGGGATAAATAAATAAATAAAATAAATCTTTAAAAAAAAAAGGAGTGCTTCTACCAGGAGACTCAACAATGATTCCATTGAACTGAAAGTTAAGACTGCCACCTGGCCACTTTGAGTTCCTCATGCCTCTGAATCAACAAGCAAAGAAAGGAATTACTGTACTGGCTGGGGTGATTGATTCTGATTATCAAGGGGAAATCAGACTGCTAAAACACAATGGAGGTAAAGAAGAGTATGCCAGAAAGACAGGAGATCCCCTAGGGCGTCTCTTAGTACTACAATGTGATTAAAGTCAATGGAAAACCACCACAGCCCAATTCAGGCCAGACTGCTAATGGCCCAGAAACTTCAGGAATGAAGGCTTGTGTCACCCCACCAGGCAAAGAACCATGACCAGCTTAAGATGCTTGCTGAGGGTAAAGAGAATGGATAGTGGAAGGTGGTGATAAATAGGAGCTACACATGACCAGTTGCAGAAATGAGGACTGTAATGGTTATGAGTACTTCTTCCTTATTTTGTTATGAGTATGTCTGCACATATGCACAAGGCAAATATTTTAATTTTCTTCCCTATCTTATCCCCTTATCATAAAACAAAAGTTGTATTAACTTTATGTCACAGTATTTAAGTTACAGGATATCAAGTTTAAGAGTGAATATTACCCAAGGACTTGCATCCTTTTCTGGGGAAAAGGTTAGTGCATTTTTCCAGTTGTATGCAGGACAGTTGAATTATAGTAGGCAAAAGTATGACCTATTGTTTTTACTTAGGGATTAAGTATGATTTAAGGATATATGTATGGGTGCCAAGTTGACAAGAGGTAGATCAAAACTGTTTTAGTTTCCCAGCAGCTAAAACAAATACCATACAATGGATTGGCTTAAACAATTGAAAATTATTGGCTCATGGTTTTGTGGTCCAAAATTTGAGGCATCAGCAAGGTGCGATGCTTTCTCCCCCAAAGCCTATGGCATTCTGGGGCTAGCTGCCACCATCCTTGGTCCTTGGCTTTTCTGTCACATGGCAATGCACAGGGCAGCATTTTTTCCTTTCTCTCTTGGGTTTTGTTGACATTCATCTTTTGGCTGCTCCCAGTGGCTTCTCCTTCCATGTCTAATTACCTTTGCTTATAAGGACTTCAGCCATATTGGATTAAGGCCCACCCTCATCCAGTTTGGGCACACCTTAACCAATAAAATTTTCAAAGGTCCTATTTACAAATGGCTCACACCCACAGGACCAGGGTTTGGGACCTGAACATGCCTTTTGTGTGGGGGACATGAGTCAATCCTCAATACCCAGGATAGTTTTAGGAGGTAAAAAAAGCTGGTCATTCACTCTTTTCACTAGGAGGCATCTATATTTCTGAGATCTGTAGAAGATATAATGACCTTAGGTTCACCTGGAAAATCCCTTTTTCTATTCCTATCTATGGAGGTATGGAACCAGATAACTGATTTCCAGGTAATACTGAGAAGGTGAAACTTTTGAATTGATTTGAAGAAGATTAGTTGGGCAACAGGCCTCCTGAGATGCTTGCCAAAGAGAGGAGGCTTTCCCAAGCATTATAGCCAAGCAGTCAGCCAGCCAGCATCCACTTGCCAGAAGCCAGCATCTGACTCCAGGCAGAAGAGCCTGCTTGATACTGTGGGGAGCAGTGGGAAGAGAACAGACTTTGAAGTCAGATAGACTTTAGTTTGAAGTCTTGCTGTGTCCTTGAACAAATTACTTAAAGTGTACAAGCCTTGGCTTACCAATCTCTAAGATGGGATGATTCCATTCTAGCTTATTGGGTCTCTATGAGGATAAAGTATGATAACAATTATAAAGCCCCTGGCAAATAAGTAGGTTTTTAATAAATATTAGAGCTCTTCCTTGCCCCCGGCAGATAGTTGCCCACAGTGCTACTGTGATTTTAAACAGACATTTTATAAGTAAGCTCTTTATTTTTCAGGGCTCCCTTCTGAACTCACCCCAGCTATTGAGGAAGAAGAGTCAAAGAATGGTTTGGATGTCATGCCTAATATTTCTGACATGCTGCTGCGCAAACTGCGGGTCCACAAGTCTCTCCCTGGAAGGTAAAGTTAGGGTGTGAGCGGCAGAAGAGCCTGTATTGGGTGGGACAGTAAGCAGCATCAGCCTTAGTCCCTGACCCCAAAAGGCCAGCGGTCTAGACAGAGTAAGGAAAATAATGAAGGGCCAGGCTGGGTGGTTCCCACTCAAAGAGCCAGTGGGGTTCATAGGTGGGCACAGCTAGTAAGGACACAAGGGTCATTAGAGGCTCACAGCAGCAGAGGGGGGTGGGTTTTGGGCCAGGAGACATGGGTTTCAATCCCAGATGTACCATTTACCTATATAAGGGAGATTGTAGGTTTGATATCTGCACACATAGAGATGTAGAACATTTGGGGCTGCATGAAAAAGGATGGCTTAGAAACCCTGCCAGGCCTCTTCCACACATGGGGAGAAAGTGCCCTTGCTTTCTAAGAGCCTCATATCCTCACCTATACAGTAGGGGTCATAAGCGTTCTGCCCTTGGTAGGGGGCTGCACAGGTTAAATGCGATGATGTGTGAGCAAGGACTGAGGATTGTGTTAGCACATAACAGGCCCTTGATACCTGAGTTGAAAAGTGAACAGTTTTGAGTATAAAGCAGAGAAGAGAGGGGACTAATAAGCAACAGGGATTGGGAGGGTACCTGCAGGCCAGGCCCAAAGCCGATCCGTCCACATTGAGGCTTAACTATTAGTGGGAGAAACCATCAGGCATGACAGAGCTCCCACCTTTCAAGGATAAAATAAAAGAACAAGTTTTGCCTAGTGGGTGTGATGTGTGCAAACTGCACACCATAATCATCCACAATGTCAGAGTAATATTCAGAGGGACCTAGAAACTAGATGAACACTAAGAAAAGAGCTAGAAACAAATCAGAATCAGGCTGCATCCACAGGTGGAGGAGAGAATGGGTTGGGTCAGTACACCTGAAGGAAGGCAGAGAGTGGGTGTCCAGAGGCAAGAAACCCAAGGAGAAGCATCCCAAGAATGCTGTAGGTTACAAAGCATGTTTACATGCAGAATGTCTTTTGGTGTTTGTAACAACTCAGTGAGGCAGACAAGGAAGATTTTGTTTTACTTTATCTTTGTCCTTTTAATAAGGGAACAGAGAGGTAAAGCAACTTGCTGGCAAGTGATAGAGTCAGTAATTGAACTCAGGTTGATGTGATTCCAGACCTTTCCATTTGTACTAGGGTTCTATCAAAAGTACAAAACACAGTCATGGCAGTCTTCATTCTGCTAGGATCAGGGCTGGTTAGGAGTGTGATTGGCTTCTTTTTGCTCAGTAAAGTTGAGGGCAATTAGTATGATTATGACACACCTCCAACTTCCTCAGAAGAGGGAGACTGAGCAGTTATTTCTTCCTTGAGTAAATTAACAGCTACTAGCGTCTAGCTACCAACCATGAGACCTTGGTCAATGAATGCAATCAGCTTCTGAAACACATTGTCCAGGGTCTCAGATTGAGATCGGTGGCTCTCATGCATTATTTCAATAGCATATTGCCCTCTCCTGAACCTCCCTTCCCCAACCACCATTATGGCCAAACTAGCCTTCCTGCTTCTAGCCTCAATAGAGGCTGCTTCTAAATTGGGCACTTGGTTTGGCTGGGAGCCCTTTTGGGGCTTGGGATAGATGGATACACTGTCATAGAAGGCTTGTCTTCCAACAACAGGAAGCCAGAGCTCAGAAATACTTTCTCTGCAGAAACATGGGAAGGTTACATTTGAATTTTCATTTGAATAAAGAGTTTGTTTCATATCCTATGTGGATTATGTGAGCTGGGACCATATCTAGAAGAAGATCAGAGGGTCACCAAGCTGAATGAGTTCAGTAGAAAACGAGGCCTGAAACCTGAATTAGAGACATGGCCAGTGGTTGTTTAGCAATAGTGCAAAGAAGAGATGTCACTGGATAAGGTAGCCCAGATCCAAAACCCGAGCAAACAGGCACTTAACAAATATTCATTGAGTGCCTACTATGTGCCAGACACTAGTATGGAGAACAAACAGATATGGTCCCTGCTTTTAGGATATTTACATTCTAGAAGGCAGAAACCAGTAATATTCAAGTCACCAAATAAATGAGTTCACATAATGAAGCTGCTTGGAAGACCATGAAACAGGGTATATTAAGAGAATGAGATAGGAGTGCAACGTTGAGTAGGAGGTCAGGAAAGGCCTCTCTGAGGAGGTAAACATTAATCTGAGACATGCAAAGGACAAAAAGAAGCTGTCCATGCAAAGATTTTGATGAAGAGATTTCCCAGCAGAAAGAACAATAATTTTAACAAATGGTGCTGGAACAACTGAATATCCACATGCAAAAGAATGAAGTTGGACTCCTACCTCACATGATCCACAAAAATTAACTCAGAAAGGGGCATAGGCCTAAATTTAAGAGCTAAAACTATAAAAATCTTAGAAGAAAACATAGGAGTAAATTTTTGAGACCTTGAGTTAGGCATTCTTAGATATGAGACCAAAAGCACACTCAACCAAAGAAAAAAAGTTGAATAGGACTTCATCAAAATTAAAAACTTTTGTGCTGCAAACAATGCCATCAAGAAAGTGAAAAGACAAGCCACAGAATGGGAGAAAATATTTGCAAATCATATATCTAAGGGGCTTGTATCCAGAATATATCAAGCACTCACACAACTCAATAATAAAAAGACAACCCAATTTTTTTAATGGGCAAAGGATTTACATAGATATTTCTCCAAAGAATATGTAAAAATGGCCAATAAGCACATGAAAAGATGTTTAACATCATTAGTCATCAGGGAAATGCAAATCAAAACTACAAGGAAATACTACTTCACAACCACTAGTATGGCTACAGTCAAAAAGAAAGACAAAACAATAACAAGTATTGATAAAGATGTAGAGAATTGGAATCCTTAGTAAAAATGATGCAGCCACTTTGGAAAACTGCTTGGCAGTTCCTCAAAAAGTTAAACATAGAGTTACCATATGACCCAGCAATTCCAGTGGTAGGTATCTACCCAAGAGAAATGAAAACATATGTCTACCCAAAAACTTGTACATGAATGTTCATAGCAGCATTATTAGGGGAGTCCATGTGGCTCAGTGGTTGAGCACCGGTCTCCTGCATACGAGGTCCCAGGTTCAATGCCCAGTCCTGCTACCTCAAAAAAAAAAAAAATCATAGCAGCATTATTCATAATAGTAAAAAAATAGAAACAATCCAAATGTCCATCAACTGAATGGATAAAGAAAATGTGATATATCCATACAATGGAATATTATTAATCCATAGGAAGGAATGACATACTGGTATATGCTACAACATGGATGAACCTTGAAGACATCAGGGTGAGCAAAAGAAGTCAGTCACAAAAGACCACACATCATATGATTCCATTTATATGAAATGTCTAGAATAGGCAAATAGGCAAATCTATAGAGGCAGAAAGTAGAATAGTGGTCAACTAGGACTAGAGGACAATAGCGGGTCAACATCCCCAACTAGGGGATGTTGAGGAAAAATGAAGGAGTGACTGCCAATGGGTATGGGGTTTCTTTTTGAGGTGGTAAAATTTTTCTAAAATTGATAATCATGATGATGGCACAACTCTGTGAAAATAATAAAAACCACCAAATCATAAAAGGTGAATTCCATGGTATATGAATTATATTTCAATAAATGTATTTATTAAAAAAGCAAAGGAGAGAAGCGGATGTGACTCAAGCAGTTGGGCATCCGCCTACCACATGGGAGGTCCCATGTTCGATTCCCAGTGCCTCCTAATGAAGACAAGCAAGACAGCGAGTTGACACAACAAAATGATGCAGTGACATGATGCAATGAAGAAACACAGTGAGGAAACACAATGGGAGACACAACAAACAGGGAGCTGAGGTAGCTCAAGTAATTGGGTGCTTCCCTCCGACAAGGGAGGTCCCGGGTTTGGTTCCAAGTGCCTCCTAAAAAGAAGACGAACAGAGAGCAGACAGTGATGGCAATCAATGCGGGGGAGAGGAGAAATAAATAAAATAAATCTTAAAAAAAAAAAAAGCAAAGGAAAATTTTAAAAAGAACCGTAAATACAAAGGCCCTGGGGCCATGATGAGTTAAGCAGTGTTTGAGGAACAGAATGGCCAATGTGGCTGAAGAGCAGGAGGAGGGTTAGGCAGGGGCCAGTTCATGGAGGGCCTTGGTTTTATTCTAAAGCCTATAAAGGGAGTTTGAATTCCAAGGCAGAAAAGATCATCTGGAGTTGTCTCTGTACATAACCTTCTAGGCCTCTGTCTTTCTGAAGGCCCACAGCTCTGCCTCCCAGCTGCCTATGCCAGTCTTCAAGGTTCGGCTCTGCGTCAACAGCTGGCCATGCCACATGACTTTGCCTGTATCACACCTCCCGGAGTCCTCAGGGCTTTCTGCATTAAAAACAAAGCAAAGGGAGGCGGGTGTGGCTCAGTGGATAGAGCCCCCGTTTGCCATGTGGGAGGCCCGGGTTCGCGTCCCGAGGCCTCCTTGTGAGGGCACGCCGGCCTGAGCGGTGTGGTGGGCTGATGCAGCAACCTCACGGCAGGAGGTGGGTGTGGCGCAATGGATGGAGCACCCGTTTACCATATGAGAGGCCCCGGGTTCGCTTCCCGGCACCTCCTTGTGAGGGCAGGCCGGCTAGCGCGGTGCGGTGGGCTGATGCGGCAGGACCTCACAGCAAGGGGGAGATGAGCGGACACGGAGAGGACGCGCAGCGAGTGGATGCGGCGGCGCAAGCAGCAAGGGGGGGATAAAATAAATAAATAAATCTTTAAAAAAAAAGCAAAAACAAAATAAAACAAAAACAACGTGTGTTCTATAGCAAAAAAAGCATAATGTGAGTCATCAAAATAGAAAAAAGGGTTTGGTTAATAATTTATGAAAATACGTAAATTTCACCTAATATCTAAACAAAGCCAGGAGTTGGAGGCAAACAGCCAGTTTTGAGAAATCATTTAATCAGTATGTGCATGCTCTATATGACAGTTAAGATTATGTTATCCCACAAAGGAAAGGGCCTGACGGGCGGGGTCGTGGCAAGAATTGTAACCCTCAAACATCTCTGCGGTTGTTTATTCCATGTTCTGTCCTCTGCTAACTTGATGGCCATGGGGCCTCGTTGCCTCATCCTGACAGGAAGGCTCTCACAGTCTCTTGTCAGGGGTGAGAACCAGCCCCTCACAGAAATGGCTGACCCCTACCTTTGTTCTCAGGGTCCCTCCACACCCGTCAAAGGGAGGAAGCCGTGTTTCCTGAGAATCTTATCGATGGCATGCTCTGTTGCCAAGGCCTGTGGGGCTGGAAGGACATCTCCCAGCCCTCCCCACCCCAGCACAGGAAAGGGCCCGTGCATTATTTACATTGTCCGGATTTCAGAAAGGGGCCAGCTTTAGTTAGCAGCAAGAGTGGCTGCAGCAGCAACACAGAGTGGGTGTGCAGATAAAAGATTGCTTATGGATGGAAAGGCCCTGGCTGTGGGAAATGCATGTGAGGAACCTCTCAGAATGCCACTTTTGTGCCAGCTGTGCCAGAGCTGCTCTCTGATTCCAGCCATCAGAGGAGCTTCTGGCCATTGAGGAACGCTCTGGCCATCCTTTCCAACTTAGTCTCTGGCTCACATGCATCTTTGCCACAACCCTCAGAGACAGAAATATGAGTCAGGCTTTGCAGACCTAGGTAGCCCCAGAAAAATCATAATGGCAGCTCACATGTGTATAGTACTTTACAGTTTATAAAGTATTTATTACATGTATTTTCTTATTAAGACCTCACAACAAGCCTGTGGGTTAATAATAATAATAGCTAACATTTCTTGAGAGCCTACTGAGTTATGGATACCTCATATATTTTATATATATATACATATAATATGTATATGACTTATATATACATCTTAAACTTCTGTAAGGTAGTAGTATTGTTCCCATTTTAGAGATGAGTGATCCAGGACTTAGTTAAAATATCTTGACCAAAGCCACTGAAATAGTAGGATCACTGCCAGAGCTCTGCCCCCAGGATCTAATATTTTCCACTACGCTGAGTCAATATCTTGGCAAGTATTTGACAGATTACACAGGCACACACAAAGGATGCACAGCGTCTTTTCCATTTCACCAACTCAGCGTATTCCACTCCTAGAAATGCATGGTCTGCTGGTCATTCAGTCACCTTTTGGTTTTTTAGCCAAGTTGGATAAAGTTCATTTGTGTGTGTTTTTCTTTTTCACAGTGCCCCTCCACTCACTGAAAAGGAAGTTGAGGTAAGTGACTCAAGTGCTTTATGACATTTAGTGCCTGTACTTGTCTGGGCTATTCAAACGATTCCCACCTCCAGCTTGTGGCCCTAACATTTTTACACAAAAACAGTATGAATGACTTGGGGGCAACATGGACATCCATGACCAGCCCCACCCCAGTTAATGGAAGATTTTGATGAAGTTGGTCAAAGATGAGAAGGTAGTTGGAAATTCCACATTCCTTCAAGGATTGTTTATGTTCTTTAAAAGTGTGACTTAGATGTACAAAGTCAGCTGGGAGGCTGCAGAATTGAATCAAAACGTATTTCAAAATTAAAAGATGGTCAGATTTCAGGTTTCAAACTTGAGTCTAGAGAAAGAGGTGTTTCCTTCTGAGGACTTCAGACATCAGGAAACTAGCTCAGCTGAGGTAGGAGGCTGTGCTGTCAGCTCTCCAGCCTTCCCTGATTCCCCTGTGACTCTCCTTGGGGCCTCCTTGTCTCTGTAGAGATGCTGTGTTAATGGGGTGGTAAGTGAGCTGAGAGGAATTTGTCTGTGTTTATCTCTGCTGAAGGCCTCAATGGAGAAAAAGAACGCATCAGAAATGACATGGTGAGGTCATCTGATGCCAGCACTAGATGGTTTTCAAGACAGTTGTATTGGTGTTGACATAAGGAAGGGAGCAAGAACATGGATGATTCTTCACTCCAGGCTGGGAGGATGGCAGGTTTTATAGTCCTCATAGCATGCTTTGCCATTGATAACAAGAAAATGAACATACCTTTCCTGAGCCCCACTGGACCAGGTAATAGAGGAGAGCCAATATGAAATATCTATCACTGATAATAAAAGTAACCATGCACATAGACATTGCATGTACAGCTTATAACACATTCATACAACCATCTTTTCAGCGGATCCCCTCATCAGTTCTGAGAAGCAGGTGGAGCAGGAATTAGAACAAAAAGGAAAAATGAGTGGTTAAGTAATTTACCTGAGGTCTGAGAGCAGAACTGAGATTTGAACCCAAGTGTTCCAACTGAATTCAAGATTCTCTCTGTCATACTCTCAGAAAGGAGATAACCCAGGTGTAGAGAACAAAGCATTGACCATTATTAATAGACTTAACTGAACTGAGGCCTGGGTTAGGGCAGAGCATCCCCATCACTGGGCTGTGAGCTCAAAACCCACTCGTTGGCATTTGTGAAGATGGGGCATGGCAGTTTGTTTAATGGCCAGATCCTGCCCTCAGATGTATATTGACACAAACAGCTCTCAGCATGGCAGAAATAGCACAGGCTCTGGAATCAGACGGACTGAGTTTGAATCCTGGCTCTACTACTCACATATTTAATCACCTTGAGTAAGTCAACAGTGTCTCTGATTTTGATCTCTTTAACCATAAAGTGGATATAACAATTCCTATTCCAGAGAGTTGTGGGATTCAATAAGCTAAGGTGTGTAAAACTCATAGCAGTGCTGGCATATCATAGATGCTCAGTGAAGAGGCATTTTCAATATTACCATCATCATTATTGGGTCAGCTAAGGGCCGTCAGTTCTTGTTTTGGAGGTGTCTGCCCCATTGTGTGTTACGTGAACTTCAGAAGTTCAGGTAGAGTTAATTCAACCCACAGGGTGTAAATCTGCTACCACTTGACTCAGGCAGGGTAGGTAAAGGCTGTATAAATGAAAGCCATTGTTTCCTTCCTCTGTGGAGTCCATCTGTCCATTTCTTCTTTCCAGGCATTTCCTATTATTTCAGGAATTCCATGTCTGGTCAATACTACCTTTTAAATGTTTATCCATGCAGGTTGGATTTTTTGCATGAAATATTTTTTCCAGAAAGCTTGTCCTAATAGAATCATATCTGGCCTTACTTAATCTCCTGGCAGCTATCTAAAGCTGCTATTGATATAGAACTTGTCATACTAAGGCTAGATGCTGGTTGAATTTGCTTTAAATCAACATGACTTAAAACTCAAATGGGGTTTCTTTAAATATAGTGATTTCATGTGAAACCTCCAAAACCCCCATACAATAAATCCCAACTGCTTACACAGTCAGCTCTGTTGGATTGAGTTTGTCTAAATCCAAATACAGGATGTTATTTTCTTGAAGTTCAGGGGAAAAAGTGTTATTCCCTCCTTATTTTTCAGTAAAATGAGTTTGGTCTTTTGAGCCTGGTCAGGATCTACTATTTCACCATCTTTGGTGCAGTTGCCTGTAAAATGAGAGTTTCACTTGCACATGGACACTTTGGTGACTGGTTCTAGGGGATATAAATGCTTGTGCAAGAAACACACTCACAGCCTTCTTCCATGCAATAACTCCTCCTAGCACCTCTCCCACACTCTTGTTCCCAACAGAACGTGTTTGTACAACTGTCCTTGGCCTTTAGAAATGACAGCTACACTCTGGAATCTAGAATCAACCAGGCTGAAAGAGAACGCAACCTGACAGAGGAGAACACCGAGAAGGAACTGGAAAACTTCAAAGCTTCCATTACGGTAATTGTGGAGCCTGAATTTGGAAATCTTGGAGGAGGGACTGTCTCCAAGGGCCATGCTACATGGCCTGTTTCTTCCCATTACCCACCAGAGTCTCCTGAAATGAGAAACCAGGCCAAGGCACTGTACTGGATACAGAGTCTTCCTCAGATAGCTAGGAGGAGCTGAGGAAGAGATCCCAAAGGCCTGTTATCTTGAGGCAGTGCGCAAGGCCTCTAAGCCCATAGGGGCTGCTCAGGGAGGACCAGGGGTTTGCATGTGGCTCCATGCTTTAGGCCAGCCAGGTACAGAGTGTCCACATTGGGCTTCTCCAATCCCCAGAAAAAGCTGCTGTCCAGGCCCTGCAGAGGCTACTGCTCTTGGCTTGGATGGGGCCCAGGGCTGGTCATAAGAACCCAAGATCAGGCTGGGTACGCGAGGATCCCAGGTGAGGCTCCTTCATTCTCCTCAGTCCTCAGCTTTACTCTGGCACCACTGTGAGCACCGGGAGACCTACCAGAAGCTGCTGGAGGACATCGCTGTCCTGCACCGCCTGGCTGCCCGCCTCTCCAGCCGAGCTGAGATGGTGGGGGCCGTCCGCCAGGTGAGCCTTACCAACTCCCGGCCTTGCTCTTCCCACAGTAAGTGGAGCAATAATACAACCAGCAATAATTTCAGATACCACTTATTGATGGTTTCCCCTCTGCTAGGTATCATATGTACATTACTGTGCTGTTTATCAGAGTATTTTGGGGACATCTGTCAGCCAAAGGAGTGCTGATGCAAAGTACTAGAACTCTATTGGCTTTTATAAATGATATTTGTTTGGGATAGAAGCTTACAGTCACAAGGCCCTAAGGAGTCCAGCTCAAGATTTCTCACCCAAAATCTGTTCCCATGTTTTGATGCAAGATGGCAGGCGATGTCTGAAAGGGTTCAGCCTCTCTTCGTTTTCTTAAGGCTCTGTGGTCCCAGCTGCATCCAATCTCAGCTGTAGGCTGGCATAAGGCTCGCTCTTCCCGGAGCTCGTTTCTTTCTGGGCTCAGCGACTCTGGTTGCTGTTCACAAGGTCAGCTGTAGACTATCAGGCTCATCTCTCTTCCAGGGGCTGCAGGATCTTTGGTGTATCTTCTTGGTGTATATTCTCTGTGTATCCACTTCCATGTGAGAGTCTGTTTTATCAGCCCACCAAGGGGGTGGACTTAACCTGAGTTACACACTACTGACTTGGTCAAATCAAAGCCCTAATCTTAACATAATTTAATCAAAGACATCTCAGCTGAATCCAAAACAATCAAAGGGTATCATGCCCAGAGGAACAGGCCAGTTTACAAACAATTTTTTTTTTGGAATTCATAAACAATATCAAACTGCCACAACCAACTAAACACTTGAGGTGCTCCTTGGAAAAAGCTTTCTGTGGGCACTTAAGTTTGTGAACTACTGCTTACTCCCTTCCTTTCTTGGAGATTTATAATGCACATTAGCATAATCAAGGCATTGTGCAGTACTGTAGTGAAGAAGCCTGCTTAACTTTACCTATGTATTTTCCAAATGTGTTTGACCTAGGAACCTCCACCCCTCTTTTCTCCCCACACAAAAATGCCTGTTCACCTCCTATGGAACTAGTATTTGGCAAAACAAGCTTTAGGAAAAACTGCTTTGTTTCATTTAATCCTGCCTTCAAGTCTGTGAAATAAATACCCTCATCCCCAGATGAAGAAACTGAGTTTTAGAAAGGTAATGCCACCTGTGAGTGAGGTCTGACTCCCTCTCAGCCACTTTGAAGTCCTAAAGCACTCAGAGCAGTGCCCTGGTCCAGCAGGCAGCAGGAGCTCTAATCCCGACTCTCCCATTCATTCACTGTGTGGCCTCGGGCAAGTTACCACAAAAGGAGGATGATTTTAATATCTGCCATACAGGGTTACTGTCATACTTGTAAAGCATCTAGATGTCATTATTACTGTTATTTCCATGGACCCACGGCCTGCTGCATTGGTTACATGAGATGAGTATTCCTAGGACTTAGCACTGAGCAGTTCTCAGGGAAGAAGAGGAGAAACCACTGGGCTGCCCCAGCCCTGAGCTCTTCTGGGGAAAGTGCGCCTGACTCAGCAGCATCGCCCAGGGGGTCACTCCAGCTGGGAGCAGCCACACAGGGAGGACTCTAGGGAAGTGGCTGGCCTCAGCTCACAGCTGCAGGGGACCTTTTCCAGGGAACAGTCACTAAGCAGGTCCCTCTGTGGTCAGGCAGTTCCTGGGCTAGGCCCTCTGAGGGATCCAAGGGGTGTAAGCAGAGAAAGAGCTCCTTCATTTTGTAAGTCCTCCCAAACATGTTTCTCTATCTATGCATTACTCACTCCAGACTTTATCACTCTCCAAATGGCTTCCCCACCCTCGCTTCTGTGGAGGAGCCTTCTCCTTCCTGATTCCACTGGAGTCGTTCAGATACTTGTTCTTTCTTCCCTACTTGGTCTCACTGCCATCAAGTTTCACTCCCTCAGTCCAGTCTCCACTGATGACCTGATTATGTCATTCCCTTACTTTAGGACATTCAATGGCTCCCCTTTTACTTCAGAATAAGTATGGATTCCATACTCTAGCATTCAAGATCCTTCAGCACCCAGCTCTCATATTTTCCTCTTGTAAACCAATATAACTGCTGGCTGTTTCCTACATAGGTAGGATGCCCATATGGTCCTGGTTTATGGCTTTATTGTCCCAGCATACTTTTTTTAACAAATCATTTTTGATACATATTAATAAGTCATAAATCCATCCAAAGTGTACAATCAATGGTATTCGGTATAATCACATACTTGTGCCTTCATCACTTCAATCATTATTATTATTCCAATAATAATAAAAAACAAAATTCACCACCTCTCAATCTCGCTATCCTTCCCCTGCTGTACATAGCTACTATTCTGTTTCCTTCACTCTAGTATATTTGGATTTATATTTTGTAAAAACAGTCTTACATATGCAATATCACCCATATTTGTATTTTACATGAGGTTTTACTATCTTATACAGTCCTATGTTACAGTTTTTAGCTTTCCTTCTAGTAATATACATGACCTTAGCTTTCCCTTTCAACCACTGTCATACCCATATAATAGCACTGCTAGTTACAAACACGATAACCATTTCTATTCATTTGTAAGGATTTACAAACAACCTTTTTACCAATTCCCAGAGCACTTTTTAATAGCACCCCATTTCACTTCCCAAAAGGATTCCTGTTGGAGGAGAAATCCTCACCTATACACACATTCTGTGATTTCCTGCCTCGGGGCCTTTGCTCTAGGTGCCCCAAGGCCTGGATGCCCTTTGTCCCTCCCACTCATCTACATGCCCACATGCTGCCTAAGCCACAGGTCCACTCCATTCCATCTCCATGAAGCCTCCCCTGACCCATTCTCTGCCAGCAGGGGTGACTCTCTTCAACCTCACATGTCCTGTGGCATTATGTTTGTGCTTTGTCTCCCTCTCCCTGAGGACAGGTGCCCCACCCAGTCCACCTCTCAGCTCACACCGTGGACAGCAAACATCTGGAGGGTGGAGTCGTATCTGACTGGTCCGTGGATCCTTTCAGTTCTCCCAGCCCAGAGCCTAGCTCAGAGCAGGCTATTTCTCATGGAACCTTTTCTCCAACTGCCTGGTGCACTTATGCTCCCCTTCCCTGCAGGAAAAGCGCATGTCCAAAGCAACAGAAGTGATGATGCAGTATGTGGAGAATCTGAAGAGGACGTACGAGAAGGACCATGCAGAGCTCATGGAGTTTAAAAAACTTGCAAATCAGAATTCAAGCCGCAGCTGTGGCCCGTCTGGTAAGGAGCTGGGCTGTGGCCCCCATCTTGGCACCTACAATGTAGGTTGTGATGACTCTAGGCTAGTATGTCCAACAGGACAGGACCTATTTCAGGCTGAGCGAGGCTCCCTGCCCCTGCCCAAATGCTGCCCACAGGGCCTGGCAGGAGCTGCTTTGGTGCATCTAGGGGACTAGAGCCAGAACAGATGAATGGCCCCATTGACTTCCTGACTCCCAACACAATTAACCAGAGCGCCTGACCACTGGCATAGAGCCCATGGCTGAAGCCCTCACTCTGCTTTGTGAGGGTAACAGGCCCTAGACCCTACAAGGCTTTGTGCTTTGAGGGCCCATTTTAGGCAAAACATGTGATGGACTTTGGACTTGATCCTGGAAAGCATCAGGGATGCAACCAAAGATTTTAATCAGGAAAGTGACATGATCACCTATGTAGTTTAAGAAGGTTCCCTCTGACTGCAGTGTGGCAATTACATTACTGAGGCAAAGCCAGAGACAGGGAAACCCATGGAGATGATATTATAACAGATGTTGTAACAGAAGATGAAGTCTAGGCAGTAGGGGCGGAGTGAAAGCCTGGATAAAGGAGGTATTTCTGAGATAAAAGGCTAGTAGGTAAGACAAATCTTTTAAAGACACACTTTTTAAAAAAGTTCTATACAAATTACTATAGGAGCCATGTAATTCTGCTTTTAGGGGAGTCAAGGAAAATGTCATAGAAGGATAGCAAATGGGCAATATTTTCAAGTTGAAATAAGAGTTCTCCAGTCAAAAGGGAGAAAAGGAGACAACATATACAAAGGTGTGAGGTTGGAAGTGAGAACAATATGAAGCAAACAGCTGTTGTGATTGCAATGTTGGGCTGTGACGGGAAAGGATGAAGATGGGACTTGCTAGTCCAGGGCCACGTGCCAGGCCATGCTAACACTTCATGATTTTGTCCTTGGCAATGGGGAGTCATTAGTGAGGTCTGCAGTACATGACATGATCTGATTTTATTTTTAGAATATCACTCTGACTTTAGAGTGGACAATGTATTAGAGGAGTGCAAAAGTTGAAGTACGGAGAGATGAGCTAGGAAGCAGCCCGGGAGGGAGATGATGGTATCTTGGATCAGGATTTCTCCTTGGGAGCTGCCAGGGTTAGGACTCTGGCTGATGAGCATGGATAGCAGGAGAAAACAGACCTTTAAGTGACTGGAATCCCTGTGGAATGCAAACATCCGTGTTACTAAAAGCAGGAGGAGGGAAAGTACAGAAAGTATAACAGATGGAGAAACCTTTATAAACAGGAGATTTCACAAGTTTCCTGGGGAATATCAGTGACGCTTCCCAGAGTCCAAAAGCAGTGTACACATGCTCCAGACTCGCTGTTTTGCATCTTGGCAGCAAGGCTCCTGACCCACGTGTATCTGGGCCTCTAATAAACCACTCTCTGTTAGTGTTGGAAGTTGGGGAAGTTGCTGCCAAAGAAATCCTAATATGTGGACTCTCGCATTGTTGTCCTACAAGGTGCAAGGTCTCCTGTGAACCACCTTACCCAAGATATATGGGATGAGCACAGTTATCCACGAGTCTCATTCATTCATTCCACTGGCATTTACTGAGCACCTTTGGTGTACCACACATGATACTGGAATATAGAGGTAAAGGGCACACAGTCTCTGACCCAAAGGCCCTCCTGATCTGTGGGGAGGGCAGGGCAGTGCGATCAGTGCTATGACAGAAGTAGGCAGACTTTCATGAGTAGGACACACAGCGTTCCATATTCAGTCTGGGGGTGATGAGAAAATGCATACAATAGGAAGGGAGACTTTAGCTGAGTCTTGAATGATGAACAAGTGCTTTTCAGACATTTGTTCCCTCTCCAGCACTTTTCCAAGTTATACCTCAGCTTGGTCTGGTGCAGGGTGGCAAATCCATAAGATACTCTATTACCATTCCTTTATAGAGGTTTTTTTAAGCCTTTAAATTACTGCTGGCAATCTTTGCCTATGCCTGAGACTTTGAAGACTACAGTGAAATAAAATATCAGTGATTTCAAGGAAGGTGGTATACATTTAAAAGGAAAAAAATAATAGTCCTAAATATAAAACATACTTATTGTCTGCATTTTGGATTATTTCTTTCAGATGCATTTCTCAAAGTGTAAATTCTAGCTTAGGGGAATGAAATATGTATAAGGCTCTTAGAGCAAAATATTTTCAAAAATGTAAATACCATTTATATTTCCATTTAATGAATTATAGTAATGTTCAATTCATTGTGCCATTGAGAGCATTCTTCTTTCTTTTTAAAAATATTTATGGCATTGATAAGCCAAAATTATATCTTGTCTCAGTATATTTTGGATTTCTTTGCTTTTCCAAATATTTATTGGAATTTACATTTCCACTTTCGTAAATTCTCTATTTTTGACTTTTGCCCACATGTTAGATTGGTGTTTCATTAATTTGTATGGACTCTTCATATACAAAGATTTTCTGGTTCTGCTATTTTGTCTGACTGGACAACTTGAAAATCCTTCTGCCACAAATGCTTAGAAATGCCAGTAAATATTAGTCTAAAAGGAATAGCTGACTCCACAAGAAAAGAAATAGAAATATCCACATACAAGAAAAGAAAAGAGAACTGAAACCAAGCTGACCTTGCAGCTTCTTTGAGGGTCAAGTGTCATCGTCCATTTTCTAGGGTCTGGGCTTTTGCAGTCCCTATAATCTGAGAGAGGCCTCAGACATCCATAGCAGAGAGTTGACACTGGCAATCTTGCAGAAAGTTAAGACTTTCCAAAGACTGCATCTTTAGAGAGAACTTGTAGAAGAAAAAAAACAATCACCAATCAACAGAGAAACAAATAAGGAAATTTGTCTGTTTCACCCTGGGCTCTAGTAGGAAAAAAAAACTTTCTCTTTCTGCATCAGAAAAGTACATGTCCAAAGTGATGATGCAACATCAAGACGGTACCTCCAGGAACACTATGAGAAGCAAACAAAGCCACTCTGAAGAGACACACCTTACACCCAGGACACATAGGATTTCTCTAAATAAAGCCTCACTGAAGATGAGTTCACAATGCAAAATCATAAAATACACAAGGAAATAATCCACCATGAGCAAGAATCATCAGACACACTAAACAACAGGATTATATCCCTAAGAATCTCAAGTGAAAAAGACCTGATCAATTTCTTTAAAAGATACTTAAAAATTACTAGAGATTTTAAAGAATGAATCAAAAACAGAATAGACTGCAACTATCAAAAAAGAACAAAATAGAACTTCTAGAAATTAGGAATAGAGTCATGGAAATTAAAAACTCAGTATAGTTCTGGTAGTTACTATAGTTGAGGCAGTTCATTATTCCAGCTCTCCTCTTTTGGACATACTTGTAAACCCCCTTGAAATTAGGCATGGCCAGATGACTTGGTCAATGAAATATAAGTGTCATAGCTGAGCTAAGGCTTTTTTTTTTCATTTTTAAAAAATTTGTATTGAAGTATTTCATTCATACATGAACAAACGTAAACAGTAAGATATATAGTAAAAGTTGTGAACATACAAAACAAACATGCATAGCATCATACATGGCTCCCATACATCACCCCACCATCAATAACTTGCATTGTTATGAAACATTTGTTACAAATTATGGAAGAGCATTGTCAAAGTATTACTACTAAACTGTTGTCTATATCTTATGTTTCCTGTATTTTCCCCCAACCCACCCTGTTATTTTTTTGTTCATAAACCATAAAATTTTTCTAAAGTGCACAATCAATGGCATTTCATATAATGACAGAGTTGTGCATTCATCACTTCAATCAATATTAGAGCATTTTCATTACTCAAAAAATGAAAAACAAAAACAAAAACAAAAACAAACCACTATTACACCCATATGTTAGCACTACTAATTAGAAATCCTATGATATTGAGCTGAGGCTTTTAAGAATTAATGTGCAATTTGTCCTACATTTCTTTCTCCTGGCATGCAACCATCACTGCTCCAGAATAGTAGAAGCTCCATTAGCCTGAGTCCTTGGTGAGGAAATACAGAGCAGAGACTGCTGCCAACTCAGAAGCAAATGGACATGCAACATAAGCAAGGAATAATTCTTTGTCATAAGCCATTAAGTCTTTGGGGTTGTTTATTATTATAGTATAGCCTAGTTTATTCTGACTGGTACATTTAAATCAGATTGGACACAGTTGAAGAAAAATTAGGTTAACTGGAAGATAAATTTGAGGAAGTTACCAAAATACAGTTCAAAGGGATAAACTGATTAAAAACATGAAAGAAACATGAGATATGGGATATGGCGTATAGAATGAGAAAGTCCCAAATACATTTATTAGGAGATACATAGCAGAGAATGGGGAGAGAGAAAATTTTCAAAGAGATAATGGCTGAGGATTTTCCAGAACTAAGGAAAGATGTGAATCACTGGATTCAGAATTCCAAGCAGGAGAAATAAAAATACTTCAGAGACTGCAGAACAGCAAAGACAGAGATCTTAAGAGTAATCAGAGAGAGCAGACAGATTATTTTCAAAGGAATGACAATTTTTAACAGCAATAATAGAGCCAGAAGACAAGGTAGTAACATCAACAAAGAGCTGAGAAAAAATAACTGTCTACTCAGAGATAATAAATCCAGTTATATTATGCAAGATTGAGGGCAAGGCAAAGACATTTTGAGACAACTGAGAAAGTTTACTTTTCAAAGATCCTTGCTGAAAGATTTACTAAAGGATGTACTTAAGGCAGAGTGAAATTGAGCTCAAAAGCAAAGAGTTGGATACAAAAAGAACACTTGTAAGTATGTGGGTAAATCTAAACAAGCATTCACAAATTATAATTTGTGAATTGTTTTGTGGGAATACAAAAACAAGGTGAAATTAAAATATTGAAAAATGGTATAATTTAAGATTGGTGGAAATTATTATTCTAAGGTTTATTCAGGAAAAGGCTGGAGATCTTGATTAATTTTAAATTTAAAGTTAAGTAAATATGTTAAAAATGTAAAGGGGCACACTAGAATTAGAATGTATAATTTACAAACCAATGGAGGGGTGGGATAGATTAGGAAAAAAATCAATAAAGCAAGGTAAATAGAAAATACAAAATAAGATTGTGAAAATAAATACAAATATATCAGTAATCACAAGAAATATAAGCGGCTTAAACCTATTAGTTAATAGAGAATCTCAGATTAGATTTAGAAAAAGTATCCAGCTATGTGCTTTCCAAGAAGCACACCTAAAATATATGGATATGAGGGATAAACTGATATACAGTCCAGGTAATATTGGTCAAACAGAAACAAACTGAATTGAGCTTGTGAATACCTTTGTACATATCCAGATGTTTCCTGGTGGCAGCATTGTCCAGGTGTGATGCTAAGCACTTTACAGGAATTATATAATTTAATGTATGTACTAATGAGAAGAAAATCCTGGGGTGGTTGCTTCCTTTGTTCTGAATCATTTTGTAGATGATATATTAAAACTACTTTTGTCATAAGTTTTCATTCTTTACCAACACCATACCGCTGTCCCTTGAATGAACATGAAGCAACTCAATAAGTATTGGTGTTGCTATATATAGTTTTCACACACCATCTAGGGCATTACCCAGAGACTGGGGAGTAGTGTCAGGTAGAGAGCAGAGGTCCAAGACTGGGGCTTCTTATGGTACCCAGAAGAATTAGGATAAAGGTTCTGTCCAAAAAGCCCTGCATTTTGCAGATGCTTGTCTCAAAGGGTGAAGTCCTAAACTCAGTGTCCCCAGTATCCATCAAAGGGACAATTACGGTTTGTAGACATTGTGGGTTAGTTTCTATCTTTTCCTTGCTGGAGCCTGGTCTGAAAACTTACTTGAGTTCTCCTTTCTGTTCCTTTCTGCTGCAGAAGATGGAGTTCCTCACACGGTGCGGTCCATGTCCCTCACGCTGGGAAAGGTATGTTCAGGGAATACCAGGGCTCCCAGGGGATGTCTGACAGAAATTTCCACAGTCACCCAAGCAGTCATTCATTCTTGGATCCACTGGTGCCAGAGAACCTCTGGACAGAACCTCTATTCAGCTTCCCATACTCACTAGCTCAGCCTCCAATACCTCACCTTCCTTTTTCATAGTTTCCTGACTATGCATCCCTTATATGAACATGAAATGACCCACAAGCCTTGCTATTGCTATGGGCAGTTTTCACACACTATCCAAGGTGTTACCCAGAGACTGGGGTTGTTTCCATGCTACTTCTTCGGATCTAATCAATTAAAATTTCAAAAGTGTTGAGAGATCGCTCACCACCAACTGAAAATTTGTGTCAACTTTGGCCACTCTCTCCACACCAACCCCCCAACACCATCTCTACCCCCAAACCAAAATAGCTAGTGAATGTCATCACAGCATTAGGAACCAATGGCATTTTCCAGGCCCTTCTGAACTGTGGCTGTTGCTACCTCCTTCCCACAGAACATGCCCCGCAGGAGGGTCAGCGTTGCTGTAGTGCCCAAGTTTAATGCCCTGAACCTGTCTGGCCAATCTTCCAGCTCATCAGCCATCCCCTCCTTACCAGCTGCGGTGAGTATGATGCTGCCTGCCTCCAGGCCCTACTCTACCTCTCCATCAGACTCACTATTATGGGAGTGACCCAGATGTGGACAGGGTCAACAAAGAGAGGAAATTCTCAGCACAGAATCTGGGCTATAGACCAGGCCACGCATGTTCCACTGCTCAACTAGAGCTATACATTAAAATCACGCAGAAAGCTTTGAAAGTGTTCTATGTCCAACCCCACCCCAAGATTCTGGTGTGGATCAGTACTTTAAAAAAATCTCCCCCAGGTGATTCTAATGTGGAGGCAGGATTGAGAGCCATTGTTTAAACCAAATCAATTATAACAAAACAACATGAAAGTCCTGTGGAATTGATTATAAAAAAATTGCTGATGACTTCAGCTTTTGGTAATGACAGGTAGCTGCTGAGAATTGTTTTTGGAGCTGTGTATCTCTAGAGCAGGGGTTCTTAACCTTCTTTGTTCCACGGAACCCTTTGCCAGTCAGGTGAAAACCATGGACCCCTTACTAAGTCCACACTATACTGTGTATTATTTAATAAATATATCACACCTGCACCAACACATTCCCCACAAGAATAATGTTTTTTTGAATTTGAATTCAAGCTCATTGACCCCTTGTTATGAACCCCTGCTCTAGGGGCAGGGATGGGTTTATGGGTTTGAATGAATCCTTCCATACTCCCTTCCCCTAGGGAACTTGGGGCCTGCATTTGGTAGGATTCAGTGGCAGTCAGTAAACTGGGGACCAAGAAAAACTGATTGTTCCCCTCCAGAATGGGACCTCAAAATGTGAACTCTTGGGGAGTGGATGTAGCTCAAGCAGTCTTAACAAAAACAAAACAACAAAACAACAAAAACAAAAAACAACAAGCAAACAAACGAAGAAAACAACAACTCTGGAGCCGATATGGCTCAGTGGTTGAGTGCCAGATTTCCACATGCGAGGTCCCGGGTTCAATCCCGGTATGGGAGAGGGGATGGAATGAACTCTTAGGTCAAGAAAACCCAAGAGAGGAGAAGGGGCAAGTTGCATGTGCCCCAGAGAGAAGGAACACTGAGGAAAGGACAGGGAAGACCTGAGGAAAAGGGCCAGGGCTCAGTTGCAGGTTGGAGAAAGCAAGGGGGTGGGCGAGGAAGGGAAAGAGGAGGGGTAACCGCAGTCCCTCCCCGACATCATCTGGGACCCAGCAACTCTAGCTTCTTCCTTCCATAGCTGATCCTCAATTCTCTGTCTCCTGTTTTCCATTCAGTCAGAATCAACCAACGGGAAAGGCAACATACCTGTCACCTCAGGACTGCCTGCACTTTTGGAAAAGTAAGTTTGTTGATTTTCCTCTTTACTTTAGGGTTGCCTGAGGAAAGCTGCCCCAACTCACCTTCCTTCCTCCATTCCTCACGCCCAATACATTCTGGAAAGCAAATTAAGTTCCAGGGGATCCTGAGACCCACAAGTATTTCAGATCCAGTTTGCAAAATTGTTGAATGAGGATGATGCTGTGACTGAGGCGAAGTATAGTATAACTAAAAGTGCCCAGAGGAGAGGTAGGCTTTCTCTGGTTAGGATTCTTTGGGCTACAGAGAAAAGCCCCAACTCAAACTAGCTTAAATAAGGAGTCCAGAGGTAGGGCTGTTCCAGGTGTGGTACGGCTGGGCTCTGGCTCGGCCTCTCTAAAGTTTCTTTGTCTCTGCCCACTTTGTATGTTGACTTCATCATCAGGCTTGTAGCAAATGGCTGCTAGTTCTAGGTATACCATCTGTACATAACATTATCTAGAGGAAGAGAGAGACCATTTCTTTCTGTGTTTCTTTTTTAGGACTGAACCCAGAACCTCTTGTCAATCTTCCCTCTTATCTCATTGGCAAAATTTGGTACAAGCTCCCTTTCTAAACCAATTAAAATCTTTTGGAATAGGATGGTCATTAAGGGCTTAAACTAACCCCTGGAGTTGGGAAGAGGGTCAGCTTCCCATGAAACAAAATGGCTCTGTGAAACAGGCTAAATAGCTGAATAAAATCATGTTGTCCAGAGGTAGGAAGGGGGTATTGGATTGGCAACCAGCAGTGATTGCTGCTCCTAACTTTTCTAGGCATCTGTGCAATTTGCAGGTCTTTTCATCCTCAGCCAGAGTAAGGCAGGCTGTTTTCATGTACTCAGAGGAGTTTATAACTTGCTTTTCAAATTTTTCATTTGCTTGCTGGGAAACATCTGGATCACAGCTGCCACCTCTCAGGACTTTGTCCGTTGTGTCTTTCCTCACTTGCGAGAACATCCACCTCTATTTTTCCTTCTTATTTGCCTTGAGACAGCTTTAGTTCTTCATGTTTCATTGCTCTCAGAAGTTTTCCTTGACCTGGCAAAAAAAAAAAAAAAAAAAAATGTCTATGTTGGGCCCCTTTTCAGTAGAGACAAGGTCCGAAGCTCTCACCCCTGGACTCAGCCTGCTTTCCTCCCCTCTCAGAGTATGCTGCCAACAACCTATTAGTGACTCAGCCAGTATTAGTCTTGAAGTTTCTCCAACACTTCTGCTCCTTGCCACCCCATCTCCCATAAGCTTACAGCTTGTTCTGGACCTGTGGACATTTGTTTGTTTCATTTTCCTGATCACCACAGGAAATTGTACAGAGGTGACAAATTAACAACCATTTGGAAGTAACCAGGGTTACAGAATCTTACCCAGTTTCTAGGGTCTACTGCCTAATCCTTGGTCTCTGAATCTCGCCAGAAATGGTCACTTGATGCTTCTGAGTGAGAGACTCTCCAAAATTCTCTCTTTACAACCCTGCCTTTGGGCATCCCAACCCCTTCTCTGGGAAGGCCCACAGCAAGGGCCCATTCCCAACTGTAGGCCTGCTGAGCCAGTCAAAGTAGATGGGCCGTTTCTCCTACTCTCCCCAACAGATTCTAATCATGGATGGGATAGGCCCTGGATTCTGTAGAACTAATACTCAGGCCAATTGGGAGCTTCCACTGGCAGCTGTGGGTACCATCAAGAACCCAAGCTATCCTTGGTAGGAGAAACTGAGGTACAAAGATGGTGACAGCATGTAGCAGCCCCAAATAATCTGGTATGGCAACAAGTGAGGACCAATGATGGTCACAGTTCCAAGCGTTTGGGGCCAGGAGAGATAGGGGCAGAATGAGAATTGAGGCAAGTCAAGCAAGGGGGTCCCAGGAAGGTGTCTGCAGCTCACTCTTATGAGATAGCCAAAGGGATTGCCATTATACAGTTGCCATGCCGTGGGCTAACTTACCTTTTGGGAATTCAGTCTGTAAAGGTAGCTGCAAGGAGAGGAGGTGGTAGTCAAAGGATGAAGGATTCAAACCTAACAATAGCATCCCCCTCTGGATTTCTAAAAGTGCTAAATGATTTCCATCTGAATCTGTGAAACTGGAAATATTTAATAGATTCCTAAGAGGTTAACAATGATATAATCTGTGAGTGTAAATGAATTCTACTGTTCTGTATACAAATGCAATCAATTCTAGCTAGCTTATCTGTATTATTAAAGCAGTATAATTTATTTAACATATATTACTTTCTAGAGTGTCCTATTCTATTCAGCTTGATGGCAAAGTGATTTCACATTTCCTAAGCATGTGATCACTGAGCAGGAAGGGAATTGGCTAAGCCCGGGAAAGATGATGAGGCTATCAAATAGCCTGTGCTTAGTTCACAAGCAAATACCTGAGAGCTAACTGCACAGCCAAAGGTGATTTGAGAGAATTCTGAGTTTGCTCTTGTAGGTCATGTTATAATAAATTGCTCTTCATTCAACAAGCATCTAGAAACTTTTATACGTAGAGAAAACCATAGGTAGAGAGTGATATTTAATGTCAGTCATAAAGATTAAAATAGGACCAAGCTCAAGAGCAGTTCCATAAGCAGGAAGAGCTGTTTATTTGTATAGTCTTTTATTCTCTTATTCCTTTGACAATTAATCCCCAAGGTCCAGGCACATAGAATGTACTCCAGGCTCTAATGGGAAAAACAGATGGGAAAACAGCTGATTATGCTACAATATAATCAGTGGTATCATAAGAAGTACAGGTTGTTAAGGGAACAATACACACAAAACAAGTACCTAACCTAGTTTTGGCATGGAGGAGGGCAAAAGGGAGGCTCAGAAAATGTTTCACTAGGAACTTATTTTTAAACCGAAACCTGAAGGGGCACATGGTTAACTAGGTGAACAGGAAGTTGATAACAATCTACGTTCTGAGGCAATAATAATAATCATCATTACTATTCTTATTTACTGCATACTTACTTTATGGCAAAGTACTGTATTAATTGCTTTATATTAATGATATTTAATCCTTACAATAATCCCAGGATGTAGATATACTAAGAATATCCCAATTTTATCTATGAGGAAACTGAAGCACAGAGAAATGGTTACCTGCCTGAGGTTATATAGCTAGCCAACACAGTTCATACTCTTATCCTCTTATTAGACCCTCCAACTAAAAAAAAGAAAGAAGTTCAGTGTGACTGGAGAGAAGAGGATGGATTCAGGAGCTCTTTAGGGTGAAAGAACCTGGTAGCCGGCTGGGGCATGGGTGGAAATCATATTTACATCACAGAACAATTTTAACTATGATATCTAAAATAACCACTTTTCTATATGTTTGAAGCAGCTAGGGTAATTGCCTAAAGGTTTATACTACATTAAATTTGTTCAGTAAGTAACTCCTCTTTGCTGATAAATTTCTAGAGCAACAGCTAAATCACCCCTAATAAGCTTGTAGTGGCTTCCAGGAACCTGGGCCAGAGCAACAGGAAGCAAGGGAAGTCTTGCCTGAGGGAGCCATGGCAGTGGGGTGGCTTAGAAACATTGCTGAGCCCCAAAAGATAAGAACTGTCTATTGGAAAGTACTGTGGGTTGCTTATATTGTTTACCATGTGGGAAAAATTGAGTCTAATAAACCTGCCTGTCAAAAGACACATTCTGATTAAATAGCCCCTCATTTTACTGAGAGCTGAGCACCATGGCAAACCCTTTTGACCCAGTGGACATGAGCGAACAATGAGTTTCGTTTTAATGAATTACCCCAGAAAGAAAGCAGGCAGGATTTTCGGGCTGAGGCCAGAGGCCAGAATCCATACTCCTTGGCCCAGAAATCTCAGGGTTGGGCACAGGACGTGCTCAGCAACCAGATTACAGCCATGAATAGAGATGCCATCAGCCAGACCCAAACCCTGGGTCCTCAGGAAATAGCCACTTACAGAAAGGACCTCCTCATTTTACAAGATTAATAGGCAGGTGCTGATGAATCTGAGTGGACTCCATGCAACTCGATACTTAAAGGCACTTACTATGTGCCAAGCACCATTCTGAGTGACTAAAACATAGCTTCTTCCCCTGTAATCACAGTCAGGTAGAGGGACGGGCATGTACACAAAACAGAAAAATGCCCTACTATATCTGACGCATGCCATAACAGATGTTTGCTAAGGGTGCAGAGGGAGGGAGAAATCAGTTTTAACCAGAGGAGGGGTGGGCATCATCAAAGACTTCACAGAGGACAAGATATTTGAGCTGAATCTTAAAGATGCGTAAGGAGCAATGAAGAATTTCCAAGCAGCTGGAGCAGCTATTTAAGGGAACCAGAGATCAGGAGATACAGCAAAATCTTTATGGATTGTTCATTTCTCATACTTCCCTCCCTAACCCCAGGGTTAAACCAAAGGTTTTCCTAACTCATAACCTCCTAAACAAGAAACCTTTAACTTCACCCTGCAGATATCGTCACCTAAGAACCCCACACACCAGAGACTCAGGGAAGTACTTCCACTAGCAATTAGGGCTCAGGGAGGGATGGAAAGCTCCTCTAGACATGAAGTTAGAAGACTGAGGCACAGTACCAGGCAGGCCAGCCAAACACCAGTAATGTGAACTTGGGCACATCACATACCTAACCCGAGTATGGGTGCTCATCTGTCCAATGGGATAATACCCTCATGGGTGGTGGATAGTGTAGCCAAGAGCGTGGGCAGATGCCAGATTGCACGGGTTCAAATTTGAGCCCTTCCACACATGAGCTGTGTGGTCTTGTGCTTGTTATTTAACCTCCCTGAGCCTTGGTTTCCTCACTTGTCAACATTATCTACCTTATTGGCGGGGGGTGGTGCAGGGGGGTTATGAGGCTTAAATGAGATTTTAGCACAGTATCTGCTACACAGTAGGCAGTGGACAAATGTTAGTCCTTATTATCATGGGGTGGTTCAAGTAAGAGAATAAAAGTGAAAACATGTTACAAACTAACATCCTGTACTGATATAGAGTGAGTAGAAATGGACAGTACAGCCATATGTTAAAGAGTCAGTGAAATGGGCTTCTTAGCTCTACCAAACATGCAAGGAAAGAGTTTCTTTTTGCTTTTGCTTTTT
>JAQZBX010014559.1:0-32232 GCA_029593785.1 Cabassous unicinctus
TCAAAGACCTAAATATAAGAGCCAAGACCATAAATATCTTGGAAAATAATTTAGGAATTAATTTACAAGGTCTTGTAATAGGAAATGGCTTCATGAAATTTACATCCAAAGCATGAGCAGCAAAGGAAAAAATAGATAAATGGGACATCCTCAAATTTTTTTTGCACCTCAAAGGAGTTTATCAAGAAAGTGAAAATGCAGCCTACTTAATGGGAGAAAATATTTGGTAGCCAAAAATTCAATAGGGGTTAATATTCAGTACATATAAAGAAATCCTACTTCTCAAAAATAAAAAGACAAACAACCCTTTTAAAAAATGGGCAAGTGATTTGAATAGACACTCCTCCAGAGAAGAAATACAAATGGCTAAAAAGCACATGAAAAGATGCTCAACATTACTAGCTATTAAGGAAATACTCATCGAAACCACATTTAGGTATCATCTTACACCCATTAGACTGGTGGCTATTAACAAATGGAGACTACAAGTGTTGGAGAAGATGTGGAGGAATGGGAGCACTTATCCACTACTGGTAGGGATGTAGAATGGTACAGCCATTGTGAAGGACAGTTTGGTGGTTCTTCAGGATGCTAACTATGGAACTGAGTTATGATACAGCAATCCTACATCTGGGTTATACTCAAAAGAATTGAAAGCAGGGACACGAAGAGATATATGCACACCAATGTTCATAGTGGCATTATTCACTATTGTCAAAAGTTGGAAACAACACAAATGTCCATTAACAGATGAATGGATAAACAAATTGTGGTATATACATACAAAGGTATATTACTCAGCTGTAAGACAGAATGCAGTGTTAACAACGGATAACATGGATGAATCTTGAAGACTTTATGTTGAGTGAAGCAAGCCAGGCACTGAAGGACAGATATTACATGACCTCACTTAAATGAATTAAGGAAATTGAGCGACTCACAGGGAGAGTCTGGAACATAAGTTTACAGGAGACAGAAAGGGAGAAGAAGGTTGTGAGTCAATGTCCATATGGGCAAAACCTATGAAAAGATGGAAAGATATAGTACAGTGGATGGGCAGGATAGTGGTGCTGTAATGCTATTGGGTTAGGCAGTGCAGATATGTAAAGGAGGTAGGATGGTTAGAGTGGATTGGACTGTCCATGGAATAGGGTGAGGGTTGGTGGAGGGAGCAGGTAAACACTGGGAATTTTTGGGTATGTGGTTGAAGCTACAATATTGAGAATATTCTTTTGGCAAATATGACAGGGGAGGATTACTGACTGGTTTAGTGTATTAGATATGGGGGACATGAAGGACAGGGTTCAACTGAGGCAGGCCTCTAGGGATTGTGTGAGTGTTCATTTTGTCATAATGGTTTATATTAGTGGGTGGAGACCCACATAATGAGTGGCAATATGTTATACTTCCATCCTGGGGAGTCCTGCTATATTCTCAATTAGAGAGGTGGGAGTGTCCCAAGAGCATAGGAGTGTCTAATAGGGGAGGACAGACCAGTATGTCAAGCCCTCAATGTTGTTGCAAGTAACTATGACTCTTGTTCTTCAAGGAGTGAAGCTTGGTGGTTGCCAAAGTTCCTGACGGATACAGGAGGGAGGAAAAGAATATATGGAACATGGGACATTTTGTGGTCAATGGAATTTTACTACATGATCTTGCAATGATGGATACAGGCCATCTTAAATTTCATCAAAATTTTAAAACTATGGTCCAAAATGTAAATCATAGTGTAAATCATTGACCATGGTTAATAACAAGGTTTCAATATTTGTACATCAATTGTAGCAAATGTACCCTCCATATGTAAAATGTTATTTGTTGGGGAAAGGGGAAAGGGGGGAGGATGTCGGGTATATGGGAGTCCTCTATATTCTGTCCATGACTTTTCTCTAACCTAAACTTTGAAAACAAAATGAAAAAATTAAGACACTGGGGGAATAAACAGAAGAAAACATCACTGTACTTACAAGACAACAGATCTTACAGACATAATGCCAAAAAGTTTTTAAAAATATTTTTTCATTATGTTTATTAACCCATAAATTTGTTTTTTAGTTTTACTTTAAAAATTTTTTTTGAATTTTATTTGTACTTTTTAAAACTCTCAATATTATTCATTCTCTTATTAATCATATTTGCTATTTTATTTTATTTATTTTACTTCATTTTTTAAAGAAGTTTTGGATCACAGAAGGGTTACAACTGTGGCAGGGGAGGACCATTGGTACATGGCATCAGTGATGGGGAATATATGGGAGGAGGTTCACCTGGGGCATACCTAGAAGGCATATAAATGTGTTCAAGTGCTCATGGAACATTGTCACGGTGGGTGGAGATATCGAATTCCCATTCTGGGGAGCTCTGCCACATTCACTAATGGAACAGCAAGAATCCCCTGAGTACAGGGTCAGTGACTAGTGAAGGAGGATGGTCCATTGATGGGTCGTTGATATTGATGACTGTATTTATGAACCTTTACTTTTGAAATTGAAACTTAGTCTAGTATTACAGGGTGCCTAAGAGTTACCTCCTGAGAGCCCCCTTGTTGCTCAAATGCGGCCTCTCTCTGAGCCAAACTCAGCATACAAATGCAGTATCTTCCCCCTAGAATGGGACCTGACTCCTGAGGATGAGCCTACCTGGCACCAAGGGATTCTTACCAAGCACCAATTAGAAATGCAATTGGAAAAAGACCTTGACCAAAGGAGGGAAAATGTAAAGAAAAATGTGTTTATATGGCTAAGAGAATTCAAAGTGAGTCGGGAGGTCATTCTAGAGGTTACGCTCATGCACTTAGCAACAGGATCTCATTGACTGTGAGAATAAATACTACCTAAATTAGCAGAGCTCCTGTGAGCTTGGGAGACATCCAGACGCTATAGGCAGGACAGAGAGCTCAGGAGTTTGGTGCCTTGCGAGTGGGCATTACTTTGAAATTTATGCTCCCCAATGTGACAGAGTTGGACTCAGTAGTGTTTTCCTTACACATTTCTCTTCTGCCTCTTCTATTTAAACCTATAGTTAGTAGTAGAGTTGATAGGTGTATGTCCAACAAACATAATCTTTGGGCTATCCATGTGCCAGCTCAGTCCTGAATCTCAACAGAGTTGCAACACGTACTCTCCAGTTCATTGGACTTACCCAGGACAACAAACAAGGAGATGATAATGGACAATGACCATCTCAAGGAACAGAGAGAGTCTACAACTGCCAACAAGATAGTCCCATATGCCCGATGGTATCTAATCCCTCTCTCAGTTAGAGGTGGAATGGGCACCACCATCCTAGAATCCTCAGGATTGGGGAAGGAACAGTTTACTAAAGTACTTACTGGTATTCTACTATAAACTTATAGTGATTCTAGTAATGGAAGGACTTATGTCATTGATGTGGAGGCATTTACCACTGGGGGTTCTGAGGGGAGGGAGAGGGAAAAACAGTTGTAGTATGGGGAGCATTTTTGGGACTTGGGAATTGTCCTGAATGACATTGCAATGACAGATACAGGCCATTATATATCTTGCCAAACTTACAAAATTGTGTAGGAAAGAGTGTTAACTACAATGTAAACTCTAATTCACATTTTGTGACAATGCTCCAAAATGTGTTCATCAATCATAAGAAATATACAACACTATTGAAAGATGCAGTTAATGTCGTAAAATGTGGGAGGAGTAGTGAGCAGGACATATGGGAATCTCTCATATTTTTTTTGTAACATTTATGTAATCTAAGTATCTTTTTTAAAATGTAAAAACCATATTGAAAAAAAAGGATGAGGAATGACTAGTCAAGTGTTTTGGAGAAGGAACAGCATTTTCCTAGGACAGGAGCTGATCATACATCTCTGCAGGGGGCATCCCTGCAGATGCTGGAATTTTTATCCTACAATTGTCAACTTTGTAGAAGTCAGAGCAGAATACTGATAGCATTATGACACTTAATAAGCCTAGGGGAAAATGCACAATTAATGAAAAGGAGCATGAATATGATTAGACTGTAACATAATGAATTTTATTCTAATGTAAAATTCAGATTGTTAGTCATCACTCAAATAGTTCAGTCTCAAACACTGTGGCATAACAGTGCACAATTACAGAGTCTGGATGACAGAGACTTTCTGAACAGAGGAAAGGTGATGCATTATTGAGACCCAGAAGATCCACTGAGGAATGCAGAAGTCTCAAGAATTGTGATTGCTGCCTGATAACTCTGCTGTGTCTTGACTTTCTTGGATAGTTAAATCAGAGCTGGAACCATTACAATGATAATGAAGCAGACTTTAGAAAAAGAGTCAACTTGACTTTGATATTTATTTAATAAAACTTATTTTTAATGACAAAACAAATATAAATTTAGATGTAATTTTACATGTAATAAGTTTAGAAAAGAATCAGATAAAAAGTAAATCACCCCACATAATGAGTGGGAAAGAGTTGGACTCCTATCCTGGGGAGGACTGATATGTTCACAAACAAAGATGTGGGAGGCTCTAGAGAGCATGGTTGGCTCCTAATAGGGGATGACAAACCAGTGTGTCAATACCTCAGTGTTGTTGCAAGTAACTATGAATCTTGTCATCCCAGGAGTGAAGCTGGGGCTTCACTGAGGGAAGGGGGAGGGAGGAATAGAATAGATGGAACAGGGGATATTTATTGGGCAATGGAAGTGTTCTACATGATCTTGCAATGATGGACACAGGCCATGTTAAATCTCATCAAAATTTATAAAAGTGTACGGTCTAAAATGTAAACCGTAATGTAAACCATTGACCATGTTTAGTAGCTATGTTTCACTGTTTGTATATCAGTTATAACAGTGGTACCATCCACATATAAAAAGGCATTAATATATAAGGTGTCAGATGGTAATCCTCTCTCATTCTTTTGGATATGGATATCCAGGTCTCCAAGAACCACTTGTTAAAGAGGCCATTCTCTCCCAACTGAATGGGTTTGGTGGCCTTGTCAAATATCAGATGACTGTATATGCGAGGATCTATACCAGAACTCTCAATTTGGTTCCATTGGTCAGTATGTTTATCCTTGTGCCAATACCATGGAGTTTTTTTGTTTTGTTTTGTTTTGTTTTGTTTTGTTTTGTTTTTAGAGGGGAGAGCGTGAACGCAGTCCCCCACTACCACAAATTATGTAGTCGAGTTTCCCGCATTTGGGGAAATCGCAGGGATCAGCACATCCGGAGTGCAATGGATAAGCCTCGCCCTGGGAAAACAACCTTCGTGATCATGGTATCTCCCCTGCCAGGTAAGTATATCATGGAGTTTTGAGCACTGTAGCTTTGTAGTAGGCTTTAAAGTCAGATAATGTGATACCTCCAACTTCACATTTCTTTTTCAATATGTCTTTGGCAATTTGGGCCATCAAAAACCAACTCAAGATGGATCAAAGATCTAAATATAAGAGTCAAAACAATAAAGACCTTGGAAGATAATGTAGGGAAGCATCTACAGGACCTTGTAATAGGAAATAGTTTCATGAACTTCACACCCAAAGCATGAGCAGCAAGAGAAAAATTAGACAAACACCATCTCCTCAAACTTAAAAACTTCTGCATCTCAAAGGACATTATTAAGAAAATAAAAAGGCAGCCTGTCCAATGAAAGAAAATATTTGGCAACCATATATCTGATAGGAGCCTAATATCCTGCATATATAAAGAAATCCTAGACCTCGGAAATAAAAAGACAAGCAACCTATTTTAAAAATGGGCAAGTGACCTGAAAAGACACTTTTCCAAGGAAGAAATACAAATGGCTAAAAAGCACATGAGAAAATGCTTTACATCACTAACTATTAGGGAAATGCAAATTAAAACCACAATGAGATACTATCTTACACCCACCAGACTGGCAGCTATTAATAAAACAGCAGACTCTAAGTGTTGGAGAGGATGTGGAGGAATGGGAACCCTCATTCACTGCTGGTGGAATTGTAGAATGGTCCAGCCACTGCGGAGGACAGTTTGGCAGTTCCTCAGAAAACTAACCATAGATCTTCCATGTGATCCTGTGATTCCACTGCTGAGTATATACCCAGAAGAACTGAAAGCAAAGACACGAACAGATATATGCACACCAATGTTCATAGCAGCATTGTTCACAATTGCCAAAAGTTGGAATCAGCCCTGGTGCCCATCAACAGATGAATGGATAAACAAAATGTTCATACATACAATGGAATATTACTCAGCTGTAAGAAGGAATAAAGTGCTAACACACGGAATAACATGGATGAATCTTGAAGACCTTATGTTGAGTGAAGCAAATCAGCAAATCAGGCATGAACATTATATGACCTCACTGATTGAATTGAGGAAAGAGAGCAGTCACTGAAAACCATTGTCTGAAAGATAGGTTAACAAGGGAGGGAAAGAGAAGAGAAGGTTGTGAGCCATCACCCATATGGACATAATCTATGGTAAAGAGATAGATTATTGTTGCATATTGAAGGATAGGAAAGGTGGGTATTGATATTATTCGGTTTGGTGGTGCAGGATTGACTGGTGGGTAGATAAGGATGGGTGGGCTAGAATACCCAGGATACTGGGGGGAGAGATGGTACGGGGACAAGGTGCCTAATACGGGAGGATAATCAGCTTGTCAAGACATCTTGTTGCATGTAACTATGAATCTTGTCATACAATGAGTCAAGACAGAGGAGAGGTATGTGTCCCGGGGGGTGGGGAGGAAGGAACAGAAAAGATCAAATAGGGGATATTTAGTGGTAAGGGGAAATGTTTTCATTAGCTTACAGTAATGGACACAGGACATGGTAAACATCATAAAAAATTATTAAACTGTACCATCTAAATTGTAAACTATACTGTAAACCATTGACAGTGTTTAGTATGTTTCACTATCTGTACAACTGTTATAACAATTCTAACATCACCATAAAAAAGTTTTAATATGGGGTGAAGAAAGGGGAAGGAGGTTGAGTATATGAGAGTCTCTATTATTCTGTGTGTGACTTTGCTGTGACCTAAAACGTCTTTGAAAATTAAATGAAAATTTGGGAGACACTGGGGAGTGAGAGGGAGAAGGTGCCACGGTACAGACTGGACACCTGATAAGGCAGTGGTAAAAGGAAAAATAAACAAATTTATTATTATTATTATTTTTAAACTTTTTTGCCTTTTCCCCTTTTTTGAATGTCTGAATCCTTTAATTTTATTTTATTTTTAGTTTTTTTTCCCTGAGTTTCCATGTATTTTATCTCTTACATTTAAGCTTATCATTATTATTTCATTTTCCTATTAACTGTATTTGGCTATTATATGGGCTCCATCTTCAAGGAAGGTTTAGATCACAGAAGGGTTACAATGGGGGAAGTAGAGGATCATTGGTGGGGGGGGGTGTCTGGGATGGGGGTTTCCTGGGAGGAAGTTCACCTGAATATACATTAAAGATATATAAAAATGTTCAAATGATCAAGGGGTGGGGCTTGGTCACAGTGGGTAGACAATCACTCAGTAAATGAGGGAATACTGAATTCCCAACCTGGAGAGTTCTGCCACATTCTCCAAGAGAGTAGCAACAGTCCCCAGAGTGCAGGGGCAGTGCCTGGCAAAAGAGGATGGTCCACTGATGGGTTCTTGTTATTGATGACTAGTCTTATGAGTTTTTGCTCTTGTAACTGAAACAGCCTACTGTTATGGGGTGCCTAAGGGTTGCCAACTGAGAGCCTCCTTGTTGCTCAAACGTGGCCTCTCTCTAAGCCAAACTCAGTATATGAATGCATTACCTTCTCCCCAGTGTGGGACATGACCCCCAGGGATGAGCATTCCTGGCAATGAGGAATTAATACAAGTGCCAACTGGCAAAACGACTGGAAAAAGACCTTGAATAAAAGGGGAAAAGGTAAAGACAAATGAGTTCATGTGGCTAAGAGACTTCAAAGAGAGTCAGGAGGTCATCCCAGAGGTAGCGCTTACGCAAACCTCAGTAGGTTCTCATTGATTATCAAAGTGGATTTCACCCCACACAAAGGGTCTTCTAGGGGCTCTGGAGACACCCAGGTCCTATATAAGTGGGGGTAGCTCAAGAGATTGATGCCTAATCAGTGAGCTCTACTTTGGAATCTGTGTTCCTGAGAGAGACAGAGTTGGACTCCAATAAGTCCTCCCTGCACATGGTCCATCAGTCCCTTCTATTCAAACCTATATGTGATGATGGAGTTTGTAGGTGTACTTCCAGAGACTGGAGCCTTTGGCCTGTCTATGTGCCAGCTGCGCCTGGAATCTCGGTGGAGCTGCAACTCCTACACTACAGCTCAATTGACTCACCCAAGTCACCTGGTGAGGAGACAATGATGGACAATGACCCTCCCAGGGAAAGGAGAGAGCCTGCAGCTGCAGGCAGGATAATCCCATCCATCATATCCATGGGGTATGGGTCCCCTCTCACTTGGAGGTGGAGTGGACATCACCATCCCAAACTCCTCAGAATTGGGGGAAGAGCTATGGACTAGAGTGGACTTAATGGTATTCTGTTGTAGACATATTGTGATACACGCAATGGAAGAAATTACAGAGTTAAGTGGAGACTGTGGCCACTGGATGCTTTTGGGGCAGGGAAGGGAAAAGCAGTTGTAATACAGGGGCTTTTTCAGGACTTGGGAATTATCCTGAGTGACATTGCAATGACAGATATAGACCATTTTACATCAGCATACACCATGCAGAACAGTGTGGGAGGGAGTGTGGTCTACAATGTGAACTATGGTCCATGCTTAGAGGCAAAGCCCAAGGATGAGTGTATCCCTTGCAGGTGGTGTGGCACACTAATGAAAGATGTTTATGTGGGATGTTATGTGAGGTGTCGGAGGTGGGGAACATGGAAATCCCTGTAATTTCTGTTCAACATTTATGTAATCTAAACATCCCTTAAAATATATATAAAAAAGTACCACACAAGTACAAAGTATCAACAATAGGAGAGTATATGTGAATATTGTACTTTTCCATGAATTATCTGTAATCTTATAATGATTCTAATGTAAAAATAATATTTCAAAATGTTATACTGACAGAAAAAATAAACTGCTTTTTTTAAAAAAAGGCATAAATATGGAAAGGGGGAAAAGTGGGAGAATTTTGGTTATATGGGAGTCCCCTATATTCTGTATGCGACTTTAATGTGGCCTAAAACACCTTTGAATGCAAAATGAAAAAAAAAAGTAAGACACTGGCAAATAAATGGAATAAAAGATCACTCTACATACAGGACAGCAGATATTACAGTGATGAAAGCAAAATGTCAAAAAAATTAACATTTTTCTTATTTTTTAATATCCCAAACTTTTAATATTATTTTTAGTTTTTTAAAGTTTTATGTATTGTATTTCTTAAATTTAAAACTACCATTATTATTTCATTTTCTTAGTAATTGTATTTGGCTATTTTATTGGCTTCATTTTTAAAGAAGATTTGGATCACAGAAGTGTTACAAGTGGGGCAGGGGAGGATCATTGGTGTGGGGTGTTAGTGATGTACATGGGAAGCAGTTCACCTGCGCATTATATATAAGATATATAAATATATTCAAGTGTTTATGGTGCAATGTCACAGTGGGTAGAGATTCACACAATAACTGAGAGAATAATGAATTTCCATCTTGGAGAGGTCTGCCACATTTTCTAATGGAGAAGCAACAGCCCCCAAGTGCAGAGGCAATGACTGGTGAAGGAGAGTGGTCCATTGATGGGCTCTTGATATTGATGACTATGTTTGTGAGCCTTTGCTTTTGAAATTGAAACTTAGCCTATAGTTGTGGGGTGTGAAGAGTTGCTTCCTGAGAGCCTCCTTGTTGCTCAAATGTGGACTTTCTCTAAGCCAAACAGCATATAAATGCATTATCTTCCCCCTGAGGGGGTCATGGCCCCCAGGAATGAGCCTCCCAAAGCACCAACTAGCAATGCAACTGGAAAATGACTTCAAATCAAAGGGGGAAAATGTAAAGACAAAAGAGTTTATATGGCTAAGAAACTTCAAAGTGATTTTGGAGGTCATCCCAGAGGTAATGCTTATGAACATCACAGCAGGATCTCATGGACTGCCAAAGTGAATTCTACCTCATATAGTAGGGCTCCTGTGGGCTCTGGAGATGACCAGGTCCTATGGTCAGGGAAGATATCTCAAGAGTTTGGTGCTTTGCCAGTGGGTGCTAGTTTGGAGTTTGTGCTCATGAGAGTGACAGAGTTGGACTCAGTTATGGTTTCCCTAAACATGGTTCATCTGTCCCTTCTATTTAAACCAATACTTGGTGCTGGAGTTTGTAGGTGTATGTTCAAGAGACTTAACTCTTTGTGCTCTCCATGTGCCAGCTGATCTCTGAGCCTTAGCAGAGTTGCAACAGCTACTCTCCAGTTCATTGGACTCACCCAGGACAACTCACAAGGAGGTGAGAATTCATAACCACCATTCCAAGGATATGAGAGAGCATACAACTGCAAGCAAGAGACCCATCCATCAGCTGTATGGGATTGAAGCCCCCTCTCAATTACAGGTGGAGTGGACATCACCATTCCAGAATCCTCAGGATTGGGGAATCAACTCTGTACTAGAGTGGACTTACTGGTATTCTACTACAGACTTATTGCGATCTTAACAATGGAAGAAATTACAATATTGATTTGGAATCAGTGGCCACTGGAGGCTCTGGGGACAGGGAGAGGGAGAAACAGGTGTAATACAGGGGCGTTTTCAGGACTTGGGAATCATACTGAATGACATGGCAATGACAGATATAGGCCATTTTATATCTTCCCATAACTTGCAGAATTGTGTGGGAGAGAGTGCAACTACAATTTGAACTATGGTCCATGCTCAGTGGCAATGCCCCAGGATGCATTTATCAATTGCAATGAATGTGCCACACTAATAAAGGATGTTAATTATGTGGGAGGGTGTGAGATGTGTGGGGAGTGGGGCATATGGGAATCCCTATATTTTTTGCATAACATTTATGTAATCTAAGTATCTTTAAAAATTAAAAAAAATTTAAAAATGTAAATCACTCATCATTCTCCCACAGAGATATAACTGCTGTAAATATTTTTTAAATGTAGTGAATAAGATCTTGGACTATGAACCAGCCAATCTGGGTACAAATCCTGGCTTACCAACTGTAGGACCTTGAATGAGTCACTGAATTGTCTTTGCTTCAGTTTCCTCATGTGTAAACAAGAGATAGCAATGGTTTCTCCTTCATACAGTGCATGTGAAGACTAAATGTATTAATACATTTAAGGAACTTAGAACAGTGCCTGGTACATGGTAGACATTAGAAAGTGGCAGTTATTATTATTTTTTGTTTATGATACCTTCTGAATCATTACTCTAAATGGAAATGTATTTCTTTTACAAAAAAAAAAATATTTAAGGAAATAATTACTGAAAACCTCCCAACCCTTGTGAAAGACATAAATATCAACATCCAAGAAGGATAACACATCTCAAACAGAATAAATCCAAATAGACCTAATCTGAAACAGTTATTCAGAATGAGAAATATCATAGCTAAAGAGAGAATTCTGAAAGCAGCAAGAGAAAAGCAATGCATCACATGAAAGGGAATCTCAATATGATTAAGTGTCAACCTCTCATCAAAAATCATGGAGGTGAGAAAAAGTGGTATGATGTATTTAAGGTACTGAAAGAGAAAAAGTGCCAGTCAGGAATTCTTTATCAGGCAAAACAGTCCTTCAAAAACGAGGGTGAATTTACATTCTTCACAGATGAACAAAAACTGAAAGAATATGTTACCAAATGATGAGATCTACAAGTGATACTAAAGGGAGTGCTGCAGTCTGAAAGGAAAAAATGAAGGTGAGGGACTTGGAGAAGAGTGTACAAATGAAGATAATTAGGAAGGGTAACTTAAAGGGTAAAACGACAGAAATAGTAAGATATGGCAATGGAAAGCCAAAGGATAAAATGGATGAAGTAAGTAATGCCTTTACAATAATAACATCGCATATTAATGGATTGCACCCCCAAATCAAAAGACAGAAGGGATAATAAAAAATGAGCCATCTATATGCTGCCTATAGGAGACTCACCTCAGACATAAGGACACAATCAGGTGGAAATGAAAGATTGGAAAATGATATTCCACACAAATATTATCCAAAATGATCTGGAGTAATTATTCTAATTTTGGGATAAAAAGGATTTAAAATGCAGAACTGTTATAAGAGATTAAGAAAATCATTATATATTAATGGGGGCAATTCACTGAGAAGAAATAAATATTTTAAAAATTTATGCATCTATCCTGGGTGCCCCAAGATAGATGAGGCACAAACTGGCAAAGCTGAAGGGAGAAAAAGACATCTCTAAAATAATAATTGGAGACCTCAATACACACAATTCAGCATTGGAAACATGTGGACAGAGGATAAATAAAAAAACTGAGAGCTTATCTACTATGATGAATGAACTAGAACCAACACACATTTATAGTACATTACACCCTCAAACAGAAGGGCATACATTCTTCTCATGTGCTCCTGGATCATTCTTCAGGATAGACCATATTTTTCACCACAAGACATGTCTCATTAAATTTTAAAAGTTTGAAATTATACAAATCACTATCTCTGATCATAATGAAATGAAGATGGAAATCAATAACAGATCTAAAAATTCATAAATATATGGAGATTAAACAACACACTCTTAAATAATCAGTTGATCAAAGAAGAAATTACAAGAGAAATCAGTAAATATCTTTAGAAAAATGAAAACAAAAACATAACATGTCAAACTTATGGGATATAGCAAAAGCAATGTTGACAGGGAAATTTATAGCCCTCAATACATGCATAAAAAAAGAAAGAGTTAAAATCAAAGTTTTAACTGCACATAAGGAGGAACTAGGGGAAAAAAACTAATCACAAACAAAGCTTAAGGAAAGAAATAAGAACAGAAATAAATGAAATTAAGAACAACAACAAGATAACAATAGAGAGAACCAAGAAAACCAAAATTTGGTTCTTTGAGAAAAATAAAATCAACAAACCCTTAGCTAGCCTGACAAAGAAAAAGAGAGAGAAGATGCAAATAAAATCAGAACTAGGACGATATCATTAACATTGATGCTGCAGAAATAAGACAGATCATAATATCATATGGACAACTGTATGCCAAAAACTAGACAAAGTAGATTAAATAGACAAATTCTTGGAATAAACATGAACAACCTGGACTGACCCTAGAAGAAACAGAAGACTTCAACAAATCAATCACATGTAAAGAGAGTGAAGTAGTCATCAATTGCCTCCCCAAAATGAAAAGCCCAGGACCAGATGGCTTCACAGGTAAATTCTACAATTATTCAAAGATGATCTAATGCTAATCTTGCTCACACACTTCAAAACAAACAAACAAACAAGAATGAAAGCTACCAAACTCATTCTATGAAGCCAACATCACCCTAACACAAATATCAGATAAAGATGATTAAAAAAAAAGAAAATTACCAATTCTCTAATGAATATAGGTGCAAAACAAAGTATTTGCACCCTGAATCCAAAAGTACATTAACATTGTTATACACCTCTATCAACTGGGCTTTATTCCAGGTATGCAAGGGTTGTTTAATACAAGGAAATCAATTATTGTAACAAATCACATTAATAAACTGAAGAATAAAAATTATATGGTATAGTTGATTGCTTGAGAAAAGCATCTGAAATAAATACAGCATCCTTTCTTGATATAAACACTCCAAAAGGTAGGAATAAATGGAAGCTTTCTCAACATGGTAAAGTGCTTATGTGAAAATTCCACAACTAACATTTTACTCAATAGTGAAAGACTGAAAGCTTTCCTGCTGATATTGGGAACATTACAAGGCTGTTCGCTGTGACTACTGTTATTCAATATTGGGCTAGAAGTTCTAGCTAGAGCAATTAGGCAAGAAAAAGAAATAAATGCACCTAAATAGGAAAGGAAGAAGTAAAACTTTTGCTATTCACTCATGATATGTTTCTATACCTAGAAAATCCTGAAATATTCACAATAAGGCTACTAGAATAGATGAGTTCAGCAAAGTGGTGGGTTAAAAGATTAATGCACAAAAAATCAGTAGAATTTCTATACTGATGAGTAATCTCAGGAGGAACTCAGGAAAAAAAAATCCATTTATAATAGTGACTAAAAGAATCAAATATATAGGAATAATCTTAACCAAGGACATTAAAAACCTGTATCCAGTATACTATAAAATATTGCCAAAAGAAGACCTAAATAAATGGTAGGATATTCCATGTTCATGGATTGCAAGAAAAATATCATGAAGATGGCAATTCGAGCCAAACTGATATACAATTTCAATTCAATCCAAATAAAAATACCAAAAGGCTTCTTTTTGAAGGTTTTAAGTCTTCCATTTATTTCCTCTCTCACATTTTAAGAATCTTTTGTCTTCTTTAATGCAGCAACACCACCTCATGGCAAGAATTTGAAAAAAATGAATTCATATCCAGATTCTTATTTTTGCAGGGTAGTAAGAAAGTGCAGTTCAGTGTAACAAGAAGTTAAGACATATATGGAGACGTCCCAACTGCACTTCTGCTGGATCAGGAAGGTTTGTATGGGGAAGTGAACACAGGTCAGTCTGGAAAAGGAGTCTGGGAGGGTAGGGGCTGGGTTAGTCTCTGCACAGCCTCACGTTAAACTAATAGGAATGCAGACAGATTCAAATGCCAGTTGCAGAAAGAGAAGTAAGGAATTCTTTATAGCCCAAATGGGGGACATAAAAAAATCTTGTATCATTCCGTCCCATATAAGTCAGTGTTTCATGCTACAAAAATAAATAATCAAGAACAAATTCATATCTGCCATTATAAATGTTGACATTTTGAACAGCCCACTATACACTCTTTAACTGAACTTAAGATATACTAAGCCTTACTTTTCTGTTTTATTTTGAAATTGAAACATAATTAACATACTTAATACTCACTCTTTTAAAGTACACACTTTAGTGGTCTTTGAATATTCATAATTGTGCAATCACATGGTCATCTAATTCCAGAAAATTTCATCACCCCAAAAAGAAACCCCTTACCCATTAACATTCACTCCCCATTTATTCCTCCTCCAGCCCCTGGCATCCACTAATTTACTTTCTGTCCTTATGGATTTGCTTACTTTAGACATTTCATATAAATGAGATCATACGATGTGTGATCTTTTGTGTCTGGCTTATTTCACTCACCATAACGTTTTCAGGGTTCATTCATGCTGTGTTGGCTGAATATTATTCAATTGTATGGATATGCCCTGTGTTATTTGTCCATTCATAAGTTAACAGGCATTTAGATTGTTTCCACTTTTGGGCTTTTATGAAGAAAGTTGCTATGAACATTTCTAGATAAGTTTTTGTGTGAACACTTGTTTTCAATTCTCTTGGGTATATACCTAGGAGTGGAATTGCTGAGCCAAATGGTAACTCTGTGTTTATCATTTTTCCCTTTTTCTAAATGTTATTTTTATATCAATGTTACAAGTTACTCTCCTAACACAAGTAATAACTCTAATAGCAATAAATTTACTTTGGCCTGTGGTTACATCCCCACTTATTTTTTTTATTCCTCAATATTAAGGATTTGGGACAATGTCTGCTCTGCCTGCTTCAGGCTGAGAAAGGATGCAGATATTATGGGACAAAGGAAAGGAACTGCTTTGCTTGCAGCTGAAGATACTCCTTGTTTTGGGGTTGGGACTGGTCCATCATTTTTATTTTGTCAGCTGTCCAGGGAAAGCCCAAGGAACTGGAGAGTAGGAGTTGGCTGTAACTCTGCTGGGTTTCAGGGCTCAACCAGCCTAAGAACAATCTGAAGATTTTAGTCTCTGAGAAATATATTTAACAGTTTGATCGACAATTATAGGTTCAAATAAAAGGAGTAGAATAATTGTGACTAGGAGATTTATGAGTTTAACTATGTTATATGGGGGAAATGGAATTTCATATATTCCCAGATAGGGCCCACAAAGAGGGTGTTGATTTCAGGAAGCCATGTGGAGACTAGAACCCTTTGGAACACTTTGAGGCTTTGTTTACTGTTGCAGTTTGTGAAATCTGCCTAAGATCAGCATAAGTGCAACCTCTTGAATGACCTCCCCACTCACTTTGAAATCTCTTAGCCATAAAAACTCTATTTTATTTGATAAACACCTCATTTGTCAAGGCCTTTTAAAAAAATACATGACTTATTAACACTTGGTAATAATCCCCTGGGGCCAAGGAGTTTCATCCCTGGGAGTCATGTCCCACATGAGGGGGTGATGTAATGAGCTAACCTGCAGAATTTGGCTAAGAGAGAGGCCACATTTGAGTAATAAGGAAGTTTTCAGGAGGTAATTATTAAGCATTAATTATAATTAGGCTCAGTTTCATTATTACAGGAATAAAGTTCATAAGTGCAAGCATTAATATCAAGGGCTTGGCTTATTAGCCTGTTTTCTTTTATTAGGCAAGGCTTATAAATTTCAGAATTTTTGCCACCTTATTTGAGAAAGTAACAGCACTTCCCCAGAAGAGAAGTTTGATATTTTCTTAGTGACAATGTTGGCTTCTATCTATCTAGAAAACACACCTATGGCAAGAAAGCTACATTTATATCCCATAGAAATATGCTTTAGGTGCATTTTCCCCCATATACTATCAACACCCTGTATTAGTGTTGTATTTTTTTAAAAAAACATTGTTCACCCCTGAGATATAATCTAAGAATGGAGTGAAAAAAATGCCTGCCTGCCAAGGGTTCCTAAAGAACTGGACACATGGGTACTTGGACTTTCAGAGATTATAAAAAGAGACTTTCAGAGAATATAAAAAGAGACCCTTCCACTTTTTCAACAAATATTTAATGAGTCCCTAACATCTGCTAGTCACTGAAGGAAAATAAAGATCTGGGCTCTACCTTTCATGAGTTTACAATCTAATAAAAATGATAGCTGCTCAGACAATTACTACATGAGACAGTAGGTACAAATTGCCTGTGTATAACATTGCCAATTGCTGTAAAATCTGGAAAATTTAGGGATTCTTAAAAAAATGAATGCCCAAAGTCTAAAATGGAATTTATAACATTTTCACATATGCTATTCATTTTATTACATTAACAAACCTCTCCCTAATCTCAACCTACTAATCTCCTTTAAATGTTCAGTGGGCTTGAGTACCAACTCAACTTTTATTTTCTAACTATATGCTACATGCAATTTACTTAACCAATATTCTCACTTATAAAACTGGTAGTGATGTACCTGTGATATAGATTCTTATATTTGAATTATTAGTCACAATCCTCAGCCATAACAGAGTTCACTGTGTTATACAATCCTCCATTTTATCCTCTACCTTTTTATCTAGCAAACTATATGACCCAAAACTTCCCCTTTCAACCACGTTCACAGATATACTTCAGCATTTTTAATTACACTCATAATGCATATTGCTGCACCACCATCAACTCTGTCCATTTCCAAGCTATTATAATCAAACTAATCATAAATTATAATTATGCATAAAGTAAACCAGCATAAATTATAAATTATGCATAAATTAACATTCAGACACCAGCTGCTGAAAGAGAAATCAGAAGTTCTTGAAGTCACAAGTTGGGGCATGAACAAACCTTGTATTAGTTCCATATAAGGCAGCTTTCTTATGCTTTAGAAGCTGAGAGAGACACATCAGAGCCCTGGGCACTGTCGATGCAAGCAGCCTGAACACCGCAACTCCTAGCAACTAGAGGTCCTCATTCATGGTGATGTAATCAGTGCTATTGTAGACCTATGGAAAGTACCTGCAAAGGAGGCAACAATCCAGCCCAATGGTGAAACCATACATGTTCTGGTTGGTGTCCCAACAGTCTTATTGTTTAAGAAATGGAAAAGCCAGTTATCAAATTTATTTGGAAGAGTAAGCAGGCCTGAATAGCTAACAATGTCTTAAAAAAAAAAAAAAAAAAGAATGAATTTGGAAGCCTCTCATACCTGAATTTAAATGATATTACTTGATTACAGTGATAAAAACAGCATGATACTGGAATAAAGCTAGACATATTGACCAGTGGAACATAATCAAGAACTCAGAAAGAGACCTTCATATCTATGGTCAAGTGATTTTTTACAAGGGTGTCAAGTGGGCCAGAAGAGTTTATTCAACAAATGGTGCTGTGAGAACTGGCTATCCATACCCAAAAGAAAGAGGACCTCTATCTTTCACACCTTATACAAAAATTATATAAAACTGTATCAAGGACCTAAATATAAAAGTTACAACCATAAAACTCTTAGAAAAAAATGTAGCAAAACATCTTCAAGACGTTGTGGTAGGTGGTAATTTCTTGAATCTTACACCCAAAGCATGGGCAATGAAAGAAAAAAATAGATAATGGGACCTCCTCAAAATTAAACACATTTATTCTTCAAAAGAGTTTGTCAAGAAATTAAAAAGTTAACCCCCTCAAGGGGAGAAAATATTTGGAAACCACATATCCAAAAAGTGTTTATATCCATGTTATATAAAGAGATAAAAAAAATCAACAATGAAAGACAAGCAACTGAATTTTTTAAAAATGTGCAAAAGAATTGAACAGATATTTTTCCAAAGAGGAAATACAAATGGCTAAAAAGCACAGGAAATAATTTTTAATATCACTAGCTATTAGGAAAATGCAGTTAAAAACCATAATGAGATATTATTTCAACCCTTATAGAATGGCCATTATTAAAAAAAAAAAAAAAAGAAAACTACAAGTGCTATAAAAGATGTGAAGAAATAGGAACAGTCCTTCATTGTAGAAGTGTAGAATGGTGCAGCCTCTTTGGAAGACAGTTTGGTGATACCGCAAGAGCTGAATGTAGAACTGCCCTATGATCCAGCAATCCCCTTACTAGGAATGTATTCAGAAAAACTGAAAGCAAGGACCCAAACTGACATTTGCACACCCATGTTCATAGCAGCATTATTCACAACTGCTAAAAGATGGAAGCAGCCCAAGTGTCTATCAACCAATGAGTGAATAAACTAACTGTGGTATATACATACAAGGAAATACTATTCAGGAGTAAGAAGAAGTGAAATTGTTATGCAGGTGACAACATGGATGAACCTTGAGGACATTATGTTGGTGAAATATGCCAGACACAAAAGGACAATATTGTATTATCTCACTCATATAAACTAAATACAGTGAGTAAACTTATGGAGGTAAACTCTAGAGTATAGGTTACTGGGAGAAAGAATATTGGTTGAGAATGGGAGCTGGTGATTAATGTATGTAGAATTTTAAATAAGGTTTATGGTAAAAGTCACTCTCAGGAGCACAGACTCCAAAGTGGAGCTCACAGATAAGGCATCAATCTCTGGGGCTACTCCCCCTTACATAGGACCTGGGTGTCTCCAGAGCCCTCAGGAGCCCCTTCATGTGGGGTGATATCCACTTTGGTGATGTATGAGATCCTACTGAGGTGTGCATAAGCATTACCTCTGGGATGACCTCCCGACTCATTTTGAAGACTCTTAGCCACATGAACTCATTTGTCTTTACCATTTCCCCTTTATTCAAGGTCTTTTTCAAGTCATGTTGCCAGTAGGCACTTGGTATTAATCCCTCATTGCCAGGGATGCTTATCCCGGGGAGTCATGTCCCACACTGGGGGGAATGAAATGCATTCATATACTGAGTTTGGCTTAGAGAGAGGCCACAGTTGAGCAACAAGGAGGCTTTCAGGTGGCAATCCTTAGGCACACCATAACAGTAGGCTAAGTTCAATTACAAGAGCAAAGACTAATAAGGCTAGTCATCAATAACAAGAACCCATCAGTGGGCCATCCTCTTTTGCCAGACACTGCTGCTGCACTCAGGGGACTGTTGCTGCTCCCTTGGAGAATGTGACAGAGCTCTCAAGGCTGGGAATTCAGTATTCCTTCATTTATTGAGTGATTGTCTACCCACTGTGACCATGTCCCACCCTCGATCACTTGAACAATTTTATATATTTTTCATGTATATTCGGATGAACTTCCTCCCATGAATTCCCCATCCCAGATACCCCCAACAATGATCCTTTGCAGACCCCATTGTAAGCCTTCTGTGATCTAAACATTCCTTGGAGATGAAGCCCATATAAGAACCAAATACAATTAAAGAAAAATGAAATAATAATGATAAGCGTAAATGCAAGGGATAAAATATATGTAAACTCAGAAAAAAAAAACTAAAAATAAAATATAATTAATGGATTGGGACATTCAAAAAATGGGATAAAACAAAAAAAAAGTTTTTTAATTATTTTTTTTCATTTTATCACTGCATTATTGGATGTCCAGTCTGTACCGTGGCACTTTCTCCCTCTCATTTCCCAGTGTCTCCCAAATTTTCATTAATTTTCAAAGAAGTATTAGGCCTCAGCAAAGTCACACACAGAACACTAGAGACCCTCATATACCCAACCTCCTTCCCCTTTCCTCACCCCATATTAAAACTTTTTTTTTTGGTGGATGGTAGCGTTGTTATAACTGTTATACAGATAGTGAAACAAAGCTACTAAACATTGTCAATGGTTTTCAGTATAGTTTACAATTTAGATGATACAGTTTAATAATTTTTTATTATATTTACCATGTCCTGTGTCCATTACTATAAAGTAATGAAAGACAATTCCTATGACCACTAAAAAACCACTGTTTGATCTTTTCTGTTCCTTCCTCCCCATCCTGCCTGGGACACATGACACTCCCTTGTCTTGACTCATTGGATGACAAGATTCATAGTTACATGCGCTGTGTATTCTAACCTGCCATTCCTAATCTACCCACCTGTCAACCCTGCACCACCAAACCCAGTAATATCACTACCCACTTGTCCTATCCTTCAATATGCAAATATACTCTATCACTTTACCATAAATTACGTCCATATGGGTGATGGCTCACAGCTCACATTTCTCTTTCTCTCCCTTGTTAACCTATTAACCAATGTGACAGACAATGGTTCTCAGAAACTGCTCACTTCGCTCAATTCAAATCAGTGAGGTCATATACTGTTCTTCTTTAAATGCCTGGTTTGCTTCACTCAACATAAGGTCTTCAAGATTCATCCATGTTATTCTGTGTGTTAGCACTTTATTACTCCTTCCAGCTGAGTAATATTCCATTGCATTCATGTAACACATTTTGTTTATCCATTCATCTGTTGATGGGCACCGGGGCTAATTCCAGCTTTTGGCAATAGTGAACAATGCCTCTATGAACATTGGTGTGCATATATCTGTTCGTGTCTTTGCTTTCAATTCTTCTGGGTATATACCCAGCACTGGAATCGCTGGATCATACAGAAGATCTATTGTTAGTTTACTGAGGAACTGCCAAACTGTCCTCCATAGTGGTTGGAACATTCCACAATCCCACCAGCAGTGGATGAGGGTTCCTATTCCTCCACATCCTCTCCAACACTTATATTCTGCTGTTTCTTTAATAGCTGTCATTCTGATGGGTGTAAGATGGTATATCACTGTAGTTTTTATTTGCATTTCCCTAATAGCTAGCGATGTTGAGCATTTTTTTCATGTGTTTTTTAGCCATTTGTATTTCTTCCTTCTAGAAGTGTCTTTTCATGTCATTTGCCCATTTTTTAAATGGGTTGTTTTTCTTTTCATTTTCGATGTGTATGATTTCTTTATATATGCAGGATATTAGGCTCCTATCAGATATATGGTTGCCAAATATTTTCTCTCACTAGGTAGGCTGCCTTTTAATTTTTTAAATAACATCCTTTGAGGTACAGAAGTTTTTAATTTTGAGGAGATCCCATTTATCTATATTTTCTCTTGCTACTCGTGCTTTGGGTGTGAAGTTCAGGAAACCATTCCTATTAAAAGGTCCTGTAGATGCTTTCCTACATTATCTTCCAAGGTCTTTATGGCTTTGGCTCTTATATTTAGAACTTTGATCAATCTTGAGTTGATTTTTGTATAAGGTGTGAGATAGTATTCTTCTCTCATTCTTTTGGATATGGATATCCAGTTCTCCAAGCACCACTTGTTAAAGAGGCCATTCTCTCCCAACTGAGTGGGCTTGGTGGCTGTGTTGAATATCAGATGACTGTATATGTGAGGACCTATATCAGAACTCTCAATTCGGTTTCATTGGCCAGTAGGTCTATCCTTGTGCCAATAACATGTGGTTTCGATCACTGTAGCTTTGTAGTATGTTTTAAAGTCAGGTAATGTGATGCCTCCAACTTCATTTTTCTTTTTCAATATGTCTTTGACATTTTGGGGCCTCTTACCTTTCCAAATATATTTTGTAGTTAGTTTTTCTAGTCCCTTAAAAAATATAGTGTTGATTTTTATTGGGATTGCATTAAATCTGTAGATTAGTTTGGGTAGGATGGGCATCTTGATGATGTTTAGTCTTCCAATCCATGAACAGGGAATATTCTTCAATTTACTTAAGTCTTCTTTGATTTCCTTTAACAGTGCTGTGTAGTTTTCTGTATATAAGTCCTTCACATCTTTAGTTAAATTTATTCCTAGGTATTTGATTCTTTTAGTTACTGTTGTAAATGATATATATTTTTATTTCCTCCTCAGATTGCTCATTATTGGTGTACAGAAATGCTACTGATTTTTGAGCATTGGTCTTATAGCCTGCAACATTACTGAACTCCTTTATAAGTTCTAGAAGCTTTGCTGCAGATTTCTCTGGGCTTTCTATCTATAGGATCATGTCATCTGCAAATAATGAAATTTTTACTTCTTATTTTCCAATCTGGATGCCTTTTATATCCTTTTCTTGCCTCAGTGCTCAAGAAAGTACTTCTAAGACAATGTTAAATAGGAGTGGTGATAGTGGGCATCCTTGTGTTGTTCCTGATCTCAGAGGGAAGGCTTTTAGGATTTCACCATTGAAGATGATGCCAGCTTTGGGTTTTTCATATATACCTTTATCATATTCAGAAAGTTTCCTTCTATTCCTATCTTTTGCAGTGTTTTTATCAGGAAAGGGTGCTGTATTTTGTCGAATGTTTTTTCTGCACCTATAAGCATGATCATGTGATTTTTTTCTTTCAATCTGTTTAAGTGGTGTATTACATTGATTGATTTTCTTATATTGACCCATCCTTGCGAACCCTGGATGAAACCCACTTGGTCATGGTGTTTAATCCTTTTGATATGTTATTGAATGCAATTAGCAAATATTTTGTTGAGGATTTTAACATCTAGATTCATTAGAGAAATTGGTCTGTAATTTTCCTTTCTTGTGGTATCTTTGTTTGGTTTTGGTACTAGGATAATGTTGGCATTGTAGAATAAGTTAGGCAATATTCATTCTACTTCTATTTTTTGGAACAGCTAAAGCAGAATTGGTGTTAGCTCTTTCTGGAATGTTTGGTAGAATTCAACTGTGAAGCCATCTGGTCCTGGGCTCTTCTTAGTTGGTAGGTTTTTGATGACTGAGTCTATCTCTTTACTTGTAATTGGACTGTTGAGTTCATCAACTTTTTCTTTCATCAATGCTGGCTCTTTGTGAGTTTCTAGAAACTTGTCCATTTCCTCTAAATTATCATTCTTGTTGGCACATAATTTTTCAAAGCATTCTCTTATGATACTCTTTATTTCTGTGGGGTCAGTAGTGATATTAACGTGCTCATACCTTATTTTGTGTGTTTGCATCTGTTCTCTCTTTTTCTTTGTTAGTCTGGCTAAGGGCATGTCAATTTTATTGATCTTCTCGAAGAATAACCTTTTGGTTTTGTTTATTTTTTTCTAGTGCTTTCTTATTCTCTATTTCATTTAGATCTCCTCTAATCTTTGTTATTTCCTTCTTTCTACTTCATTTAGTTTAGTTTGTTGTTGTTTTTGCAATTCCTCCAAGTGTGCAGTTAGGTCTTCAATTTTTGCTCTTTCTTCTTTTTTAATATATGTATTTATGGCTACAAACTTCCCTCTCAGGACAGCTTTCACTGAATCCCAGAGGTTTTGATATGTTGTATTTTCATTTTCATTAGTTTCAAGGTAGTTACTGATTTCTTTTAAGATTTCTTCCTTGACCTACTGTTTGTCTAAGAGTGTGTTGTTTAACTTACATATCTTTGTGCCTAACCTGTTTCTCTGGCCATTAGTGACCTCCAACTTCCTTCCCTTGGGGTCAGAGAAATTACTTTGTGTAACCTCAATCTTTCTGAATTCATTGAGAATTGTTCTGTGGCCTAGCATGTGGTCTATCTTGGAGTATGATCCATGTGCTCTCAAAAAGTATGTAAATCCTGCTGTATTTGGGTGTTGTTCTGTATAGGTCTATTAAGTCCAGGTCCTCTAATGTAATGTTGACAGCCTTTGTTTCTTTACTGATTCTCTGTCTAGATGTTCTGTCTAATGATTATAATGGTGTATTAAAGTCCCCCACTGTAACTGTAGAGGCATTTATTTCTCCACTTAGTTTTTCCAGAGTTTGCCTTAAGTATTTTGAGGCACCCCGATTAGGTGCATAAATGTTTATGATTGTTCTCTCTTCTTGAGAGATTACCCCTTTTACCCATATAGTGTCCATCTTTGTCTCTTACAATAGTTTTGCATTAAAAGTCCATTTTGTCTGATATTAGAATAGCTACTCCTGCCCTTTTTTTGGCTATTGTTAACTTGTAAAATTGTTTTCCAGCCATTCACTTTCAGCCACCTTGGATCACTGGGTCGAAGGTGGGTTTCTTGTGGACAGCGTATCGATGGATCATATTTCCTATTCCCATAGAGTATGAATATGTAATTTGTGTAAAGAACTACATAAAGAATGGGAACAAATGTTTATAGGAACATAAATTTTGTGTGCTATTGAAGTTGTTAGCAGCAAATCAATCATGCTGTAATAGGTTTACTATGTTAAGCCCCATAATAACCAAAAATGGCAAAAGAATATGGTATAAAGAAAATGAGTAGGGATTTGAAATCGTTTACTATGACAGAACACCCAAATAAAAAAGTATGCAGAAATAGAAAAACTGGGTGAATGAATGGTGGAAGGTTTACAGAAAACAAATAAAAAGGTAAATCATGCATTGTGAGTAGTATTTTAAATATAACTGGCTTAAAATCTTCAGTCAAAAGGCAGAGCTTGGCAGATAGAAATTAATCATGATATATACATATATGTACACAAGCACACTGTTTAAAACTTTTATATAAAATGTGTGTGCCACTGTGTGTACTTTTTACAAGAGACCCTACTGATATTCAAAGAAGGTTGAAAGTGAAAGGAGAGAAAAAATATACCTTGCAAATAGTAACCAAAATTCAGTAGGGATAGTTAAATTATTTTCAGGCACAATAGACTTAAAATGAAATGTTTCTAAAAAGGACAAAGAAGAACACTATATGTTGAAAATGCTTGTCAGTTAATCAAGAAGATATAATGAATATTAAAATATATGCATATCATAGCATAACCCAAAAATATGTGAAGCAACCATTGACAGATTTAAAGGGAAAATGGATGGTTCTATATTAATAATAAGAGACTGGAATAAAACTCTTCCAACAATGACTAGAATATCCTGACAAAAGACCAATGAGGGGACGGAGTATGCACTGCTGCTGAAATAAGTGCCCTCCTGCTCTGAGTGGCTGTGGGCCTTCAAGGCCTAGAACCAGTACCTCTGCAACTGCTGGCCCAGCCTGCTGCTGATAGTGGCTGCAGTGAATGTGAAGGAGGCTACTGCAAGTCCAGGCAGTGGATGTGGACTGCAGGAAGGCCAGCTGCCTGTTGCTCAGGGGCCTCAGCCTAGTGACCCAAGGCTGCAGCCCCAGCCTGGCCCTGGCCATGAACCCTGACCCAGATCTAGTGATGATCAGCTTGGACCACATGGTGGTACTGCTGCCATTCCAAAAATCTGTTTTTGGCAGACTCTGTAGTGTGAGACTTGCCTGTATGGACAGGTGGAGGTGCTTGGATTTGTCCTCAGACAAGGCCAGCCTGCCTGTAAAGTCTTCTCTGCCTATAGCCATTATCTCCTGAATATCAACACAGTTCATTTCTTGAAGCCTGAGAAAAGCAAAAAAGGAGGTGAAGAGGGATGCCCAAACTTTACTCAAGTTTCATCTTAACCAGGGTGACAGATGTCAATTGATGAAGCATTTTTCTCCTCTGTGTTTCATTGTGATGTTACAACATCTGAAAACATCAACCACAAATTTCATACTTAGCCATCAAGGTTTGTCTCCCATTTTCTTAAAAGAGAATCTGACCTCCAAAAACACATCAGTACATATTTCTGAATAGACCCAATGGGCCTGGAGAGCCCTTTCATCCAGACTGCTTCTTCCCTGTCCATCACTTGCATGGAGAAGCTGCAGAGAAGCTCCCTGGATGAGGAAGTCCAAAGCAGCCACTTCAGGAAGGTTGTGTTGCTGAGAAACTAGAAAAAAAATCTCTCACCATTGTTGAGATGCTCCTGAGCCTTTCCCATGGGATAGTAGAGAGCTGGAGGGCAGAGCCAGGTACCCTATCAACTTCTTGGTTCATATTAATGTGATGCTTCCTCATTTCTGCCCCATTCCCAGGACTTCACTTCCAATTAGGCATGGCTGTGAGGAACCAAACCAGGGCCCTAAACCCTGACTGCCATCCCAGTGCTCTTTCCCCCACAACACACTGCTCCTGAAGCCCTAAGCTGGGCCTGGACATGTGATGAGCAGCCAACAATGCTGTTCGAGGGGGTCTCTAGAACTTCCCCATCATTTTAGCATTTACTTTGTGGATATCTCTGGGATTTCTAAGTATCATTCCTGGCTTAAGAAGTTCCATTCAGAGAAAACTCCCATGATGTGGATTTGAGTGATAGACAGTGGGAATCTCCATGCTCAAGGAAGGTGGGACTACAGTTCTTTTCCTCTCTGAGCTGGGATGGAAAGTTTTAGTAGAGGTGCATGGAGAACAGCATGACTAATGTATAGAGTCAGTGCTGGGGAGCAGTGGAAGTGATGTTGGAAAGGGAATGTGAGTCCAGTCAGGGACCCTGAAAACCAAGCTGAGGAGTTGAGAGTTTAAAGTGTTTTAGAGAGTTAAGGAATCAAGAGTTTAATTTGTTTAAGAGAGTTGAGAAATCAAGAGTTTTATGTGTTTTAGAATTAGACTCGTGTTGATGGGCCTTGAAAGCTGATTGAGCCTGGGAAGGGTAGAGTCAGAGCTGGACCTGTGAACAGGGCTTTAGCAGCAGGATTGAGGTTCAGGGTGCACTGAAAGTTGAGTTTTTGAGTAAATGAGCCAACCATTGAGTCTCCATGGTATTCCATGAATGAAGGGCTCAGGAGACACTCATCTCAGGAATCCAGCCCTTGTCAGAGCTCTGGAAAACACATTTGATATTAAATGAAGTTGAAAACACAAAACATAGGTCCTGTTACTAACAAGATGGTGAACTAGCAGAGCCTGCTGGTTTTGTTTCATGAAATCTGTCCTTGAAAAGCTGCAGAGGAAAACATGATATACAGGAATAGGCAAATCCCCAGTCATGACAAACCTCTGGGAAGAGGGAACACTTTTTGGCCTGGGGTGTGCATGTGTGTGTATGCATGTGTGCATTTGTGTTTGTGTGTAGTGGAGAAGGTGAGAAGCTAGCTTCACTCTGGTACAGAGGCGGCCTTCTCACCTGTGAAAGACAAGGCTGAAGAGAAGTGCTTTCAATTCTGTGCTGGGCTTTCCTCACTCAGTGCTTTCTGAAAAACTTTGCCTGCCTGCCTTAACACCAGGAATCAGTGGCAAAGTTCAGGTCTTTAAAGTAGTGTCAATAGGAGTAAAGTCAGAGCTGCACAGTAGCCCTGCTGGGTGAGGAACTGGGACAAAAATTAGGGAGTGATGTGCCCAGGCAATTACACACCCTCCTTTCTCCAAGGCCCCACAACCAGTGGATTCAAGGCTCATCCCAATGCTGCATGTTCCTGGGGGCTTGAAAGTGAAGCCCTGATATGAAGATTTCCTTGGACTTTAAGACTTCACAGGTGAGTGTCCATAGCATCTGGGATGCTGCAGCCTCTCTGCCCAAAGGCTACTCCCTCCCATCCCCTTTCTTGAACTCCCCATTGCCTGACATCAATCAGGATCTGGCATCCATCCCCTCCCAATTTCTACAGGGTAAATGAATTCAGGGGCCATGAGGCAACTAAGCAGCACAACTACCTTAAAGAGAAACAACAACTGGACATTATATGACCTGTGAAGCAGAAGTCTAAGAATAGATGGATCAAAATTTAAAATTAGTAATACATAATGGTAACAAAGAAAACAAGAACAAATATTTAGCATGTGAAATGAAAAAATCTGAAAGAACAAAGTGGAAATATTAATAATAGAAGTATAATTTTATTATTGGTAATAGCTGTTGTGATTCAGTTCTTATACACCATTGAGGTCAATAATGAATAAATGTTTTTAATATATTTTTCTAAATGTACACTTTCATGTACATACACATCCTTTTTGTCTGTTTTACTGTCTATATATATCTCTGAAAGAAAAATCAGAGTAGAGTATGCAGAATATGGCATTTTACTTGGGACACCAAAGTTTTACTGCAGCAAAGGAAGCCAGAATGGAAATAGCTTTGGAGTTCTAGGGATTTAAAAGAATTTTTTTAGACATAGAAAGCAAATTTGTTTGAAATCTACTCATTAGACCAGGGTTTCTACATCTTGTAGGGAAGGATTAGGGCCAGAGAGTTTTATTTTTTCTTGAGTCAAAGGAAATGAACTAGGGGCTTGATTGGCTCCCTGGGTTAACTGCCTTGGTGGGGATTTAAAATTTAAAAAGACAAAGAGGAAACTTAAGAGAGCATTTGGGGAGCTCTAAGGAACCCCCAGGGCTTTCTTTATACAGTTTTATCATATGTCTAGCTCTATATCTTTAATTTCATCAGATTAAAAATTAACAACAGCAATTGTGGAAAAACAACTAGAAAAACCTATGAAATGAGGTTCTTTCTGTTCTCCTTCATGTGAAAGTGTTTGCAAGGGATGAAGGAAAGTTTCCTGCAGTATTGTTGCAGATACAAATCAGTATCTTTAATCAAACCACCTACTTTGTATGATTTCACTCTGTACTATTTTCATTCTTTATTTCTTTTAAATTGCAACCAAATTATCCATGCCAAGAGTATAAAAATAATTTATGATGTATATTGTGACAAATAGCAAAACTCCTTTCCTAGAATCAGCCCCCATTCCTCCTTCTGAAGAATTTACCACTTTTAACTGCATTGGCTGATTATTGTGGGTACATATTTCTGTTTGTAAACACATGCATATCTCTCTTTTTCATCCATCCTACTTTCCACCATATATGAGAAACTTCATCTACCCTCATCTTTCCAAAAATAATTTATTTTTAGGTTAATTTTCTGAGGTCAAGCAAATACTACCATGTTGTACCCTTGAATTAGTTTTCACCTTTGCAGAGCCTCTCCTCAGTTGTGTGATGATCTCTGGTTTTCTTATCATGTTGAGGAGTGGGAACCTAGAGATGACAGGAATCTTTGAATGTTTGAAGACTTCAGTATGGCCCTTACTCTGGTGTGCTCTGTCTGTCCTTGAAGATCTTGTGATATCAGTCAAATTAGGTCTAGAGAAACTGAGGCAACACTGGGACATCTTTTAAAGTATGTGTCCCCTGTTATCTACAATAACACCAGCCTAAGATTTAAGTAATAATAAATTTTAGGAGTGATGTCCTTGTGATTTAAGCTAACTCTTTACAAATGTATAACATACTACAGAGGAATTTGAAAATCACAGGAATTCCATTTAACAAGCTATATGATATTAAAAGAATGAATAATTCAAAGTACAATTTCAGACTTATAAAAGGTGTTGTAAAGTAAGATATTTAAGATTGTGATATCAAGATAGGTGGACTTGCATTCCAGTCCTCTTACAGGTATATAGCTCCTGAAAAACTTTTGCTTATATATTCAACCATTAAACACCTGATAGAGATTTTCATAGAGAGAAATTAAATAAAATAAATGTGAGGCTTCCAATTAAACATGTAACATTGTACTTGGCATAGGAGAAAACTTCAGTAAACAACTATAAGCTGACATGGCACAAATACAACAAGTTGAAAATATATCAGAAATTTAGTATATTATTTGGGGAATTTAAAATTAACCTTTAATAAAAAGCAAATTATTGATGATCACAAAAATAAGGGAATTAATTATGTCTGGATGTGAGGGAAGGGGACATGAGTGTGGTACATGAAGAATGCCTCAAAGTTAGTGATTTTGTTCTATTTCTTATGAGTTGGTTAATGAATTGCCCTCTGTCTTATAATTATTCTATAAATTTTAGAAAATCTTTTTATATATTCACTTGAAATGTGGCTAGTGCAACTGAGATATGATTTTTAGATAAATTTAATTGAAATTACCAAAAAATAATAACTAGTGGTCAATATCACCCTAATCCCAAAGCCAGATAAAAATACTATGAAAAAAGAAAATTACAGATGCATTTCCCTAATGAATATAGATGCAAAAATCCTCAACAAAATATATGCTCATCAAATCCAACAGCACATTAAAAGAAATATATATTATGATCAAGAGGGTTTTATCCTAGTTATGCAAGGGTAGTTCAAAATAAGAAAATAAATCTGTATAATATAACACATTAATAAATTGAAGAAGGTAAATAGCTTGATCCTCTCAATGTAGAAAAGGCTTTTGACAAAATACAGCAGCCTTTCTTTTTCAGTCAAAAATTTTATTGAAGTATATCATTCTTAAATGAACATACATGAACAATTAGTGTGTAGTAAAAGAGGTGAACTTACAAAACAAACATGCATATCATCATATCAGGCTCCCATATATCACCCCACCACCAATACCTTGCATTGTTGTGAAATATTTGTTAAAAAACTATGAAAGAGCATTGTCAAAATATTATTACTGACTATTGTCCATATCTTAAATTGGTGTATTTTCCCCCCAACACAACTGATTACCATCCTGTATTAGTGTTATATATTATAGTTCATGAGAGAACATTTCCACATTTGTTCTGTTAACAACAGTTCATCTTCCACCACAGGATTCATTGAGCTTTATAGTCTATTCTTTGTAAAATCCTTTCAAAGTGCATACTCAGTGCCTCTAATTTTTTTCACAGAGTTGTGCTGTCATCACCTCAGTCAATTTTATAACATTTTCATTTCTACAAAAGGAAAAATACCATATTCCCTTATCCCCTATTCTTGTCCCTTAGAATTAATATATTTTCTTTGATATTGCTGCAAAAATATTACAATATTACTGTTAACTATCACTCATAACATACATTTGTTGTATATTCCTTTGTATCACCATATTCTTAACACTTTGTAAGTGAACATACTTATATTTGTACTATTAACCACAATCTTCATCCACCACCAAAATGACTATGTTACAGCCCCTATATTATTCTCTAGCTACCTTTCAATTGACATTTACATCCATAGGCTATCCCTTTCAGCAACATTTATAAATGAGCAATGTTGGTTATACACACTATAATGTGTTACCATCAACTCAATTAATTTCCATACTTTTACAATAGACCTTATTGAAAATTCTACACACAAAAAGCATCAGTGTCCAATCTCAACACATATTCTATTTCCTAGTAACCTATACTCTAGAGTTTACCTCTGTGAGTTTACTCATCCTATTTATTTCATATTAGTGTGACCATACAATATATGTTCTTTTGTGTTTGGCTTATTTCACTCACTGTACTGTCTAAAGCTTCATCCAAGTTGTAACATGCACCCTGATTTAATTTCTTCTTACACCTGAACAGTATTCCATTGTATGTATATATCACATTTTGTTTATCCATTCATCAGTTGATGGACACTTGGGATGTTTCAAAAATTTAGAAACTGTAAATAATACTTCTATGAACATCAGTGTACAAATGTCAGTTCAGGACCTTGCTTTGTGTTCTTCTGAATATATCCTAGTAACAGGTTGGCTGGATCACATTGCAGTTCCATATTTAGCTTCTCAATGTACCGCCTAACTGTCTTCCACAGAGGCTACACCATTTTACATCCCCAATAGTGAATGAGTATTCTTGTTTCTCTACATCCCCTCCAGCATGTGTAGTTTTCTGCTTTTACATAATGGTCATTCTATAAGATGTGATATGGTACCA